>LR738709.1:3623465-3651275 GCA_902687465.1 Secale cereale | reverse complement strand
GGGGGGGTGACTGAAGGGGAGCATTCCAATAAGCCAGGTTCCTTCTGATAGATCATTGATAAGTCGGATTGAATAGACGGCCGTTACCGATGGTTACTGACCCATGTCAACACATGTTTCTTCGTTACATCTTTCTTAAACCAGATGAAACACAATCGGAAAACCTAAATTCATTACTCAATCTTGAGTCATTCAGAAATCTTATTCTGAGGTTAAATGGAGGGATGGAAATACGTTTCTTTATAAACACATACCAGTGATGCATACTGTGTTTGTCACCATTGGAAGCCTAAACATGGTTATTCTGGAAAGATTTTCTGACATGATACTTATCAAAATCATTAAATTAAGGATCAATAACAATACAATTTGATGGGTGATCATCTTCATTTTCAACATCTTTGTTACTACCAGAACCATTCGTTGTGTGAACGCTCTTTACTTCGACTGGTTTACTTCTCATCTCTTCTTCAGCTTCTTAGCAAACCGATCTGCGCCTTTTGAATCAAAAATTTCGGTGTTTGTGCCTTTGGAATGGTCTAGCTTAGGCTGATGCGAGTAGGAGGTAACACCACATATGTTGCTGATCACACATTTTGCTTGTTTTTCCTTGTCGTGAAAGCAGCAGGTTTATAACTAATTTCCTCATCTGGTCATACAACTCTCTTTTGTTTCGTCCAACAACACAGTCCGTACTTATTCCACCATTTGGAAAGCACCCAGAGTAGCAGCTGATTTTATATTATACGATGAACATTTTAAAAAACATGATGAACAATTTATATATACACAATCAATTTTTTTTAAATATAAGCACCTTTAGAAAAGTATCAAAAACTATTTAGGAATTTTATATTAAAAATTTCTAATGTGTATCTGCAGATATCTTCATTCAGTTTAAAAAAAGTGTTTCCATATCTAATTAAAATATTCATGATATATTAAAAATGTGAATTCATCTAGAAATATTATTATTGACATAAAAAAAATCTTCGGACAATAAATGGCCATAATTTTAAAAAGTATTCCTTACATTTAAAAAAAAGTTCATCAAATGTTGATAACTCATAGATATATACAAGCTTCGTGAAATTTTAAAATACATTCTTTCCATTTAAATTTTGAAATTTTTAAAATTATTCATGACAGTTTATAAAAGTTTTAATGAAATGTAAAAAAAATCCCATAATTTTTAGAAAATGTTCATGAAAGATGGGTTGGCACGATACAGTGGGAGAAACTGATGAGGAGCCAGGTTCCTTCTGATAGATCTCCGATGGAACGGCTTGAGTAGCGGGCATTTACAATGGCTGCTGATCAATGACCAGATGAAACCCAGTCGAAAAACCCACGTTCACTACTTGACCTGGAGTCATGCAGAAAGCTTATTTTGAGCTTGAATGGAGACACATAATAGTGATGCATACCATGTTTGTCGCCATTTGAAGCCTAAACTTGATTTCTCTAAAAATAATTATCGACATGATATTTATCAAAATTATTAAATAAGGTAAATAACAATGTTCACATGAATACAAAAAAAGTTCACATTTTTTTTTTGAAAATCATGAACAATTTGTGAAAAGTGTGCTTTTTTAAGTCTGTTATGAGTTTTTGAAATTCCAGTTTATTTTAAGTGTGAACATCTATTGGAACCCGTGGCCATCACTACAACATGAAGGCGATTGTCGCCGAGGGACGCAGCGTGACGGCGCCACATCATCATATGATCTACATGTGTTTGATCTTGAAGGGGTGGCCACATGTAGAATGAACTTCATTTAGTGACTCATCATGGAGAATGAAGGTAATGAGCCACTTGGTCCATCATCAGGTTTAACTTTCAAGGGGTGGCCAACACTGATAGATGAATAAAACTGATTCTTATTGATTGATTTGGTGCGGCATACAAGTGTATATAAGAGGGTACAAACCGACTTGGGGTAAGGTTACAAAGATGACTTGGACTAGGAGTCGTATACGATAAAGATTACTCTAACAAACACTGCACTCTGAAAACATACTGACACTCGAACCACCGAGTACACTTCACTCATGGTGCCTGCCTCCACAACAGAAAGATTTATTTAGGATAGACAACACTCAGAGAGCAAGAACACTAATTGCTTGCCATTAACTCAATGCAGTTACAACCTCAGAAGCCCTGAGAATACTCGAATATTCAGACTCCTGAGCCAGTAAATAAAACTGAATCCTCAAATTCAACTCACTCGAGCTCCGGGGACGTGATCCACCACAACACTGACAAAGTTGAATACGGTCTTTACAATTTACAGCTGTAGAATCATTTCCAGATGTAGGTAGGCAACAGAAGCCAGCACCAACTGATGAGCGGAAGAACATCACACTGACATCGTTGCAGAGCAACAACATATGGTTAATATGGAGTAAGTACAATAAGAAAGAATGGCCAAGAATGCAACACCTCGTGGCCTGCCCAGCTTGAATTCCTCTTGCCCCATCAGAGCCTTCATATGGCACGGCAGTCTGGCAGACCAATATAGGAGGGAGCAAAGTGTGCTTGACATTACAGCACAGAATCTGATAATTATCACAAACTGTGTCAGTTAGTCAGAGTGGATGGATAGTTTTGAAAAAGATACACAAGAACATGGAGAAGGGGATCATATTAAGTAGCTTGAGGAGGCAAATTCAGTAACAAATTTACATCAGTCATTAATAACTACCAATTGCTAATTTGATTCTATATATGCACGAAAAATAAAACAGTGAACCCTGACCTTGGGAATGGTGACGATCACCTAATCCTTTCCTCAAATCCATTATGGCTCAGTGCAACTGTAACATTCCTTATGTGGCTAATCTTCATTACATCTTCGCTGCATTCATCTGAATCTCTCATGTGCCGGAGCTTATTTACCAGCTCTTCTGACGTGTCTTGCAGAATTAATTTCTCGAGGGCTGCAAGGTGTTCAATGCCATCTGGAAGAAACTTTAGCTCAGGACAGTCTGTGAAACATAGTTCAGCGAGGGTTTTTATTGCACCCTCTTCTATTCCAACTTGGTTGAGTTGAGCCGTGTTACGCAATCCCGGGTCCGCTAGCACCAGCGTTTCCGACCCACCTGCGTCACCAGACCCAACCGGAGAGCAACACCGACTTATGAAAGGCCTTGGGCTCTCTCCCCCCAAAAGACTAGCCTGTTAGGAGGGGACACCCTCACCCTTATAAATCGTGTTATGTCTCCTCCCACAACCGATGTGGGACTAAACCCAACATGCCGCACCCCATATGTGTAGAAACCGAAGTTTTGGAAATGACCCTGCGTAAAATTCCAACCTCTTCCCTTCAAAAGCCTTCATTACGTCAAGAAAGTGTAGACCATGTAACATGTGCAGACAGGAAAAGGTTTGCTCATCAATATTGGAGAATGCCAGGTGCAATCGAGTGAGGCTATTAAGGTGAGACCAAGAAGATAAAAGCTGAGGTATTGATGTTTTTTCTAGCTGCCGTGCTAAACCAAGCGAAGAAAGGGTTGGAGGTAAATATAGACCTTCAAACTGCAGCACCTCATTCTCAGCTGCAGAAACAATTTCGAGATGAACAAGATGGCTCATTCTGGCGATAGCATTGCTCAAGTGAGTAGATTGTTCACTTCTCACGTTGCAGACACCAAATGCTCTCAGCTCTGTCAAAGCTGAAACTTCGCGCAGAAACTCTGGAGTGGCTTCGACGGACTGAAGAGCCCGCAGTCCTGCCAACTGTTGTATGCCATTAGGCAGCTTGACTCCACCTAGATTTCTAATTTCAAATTCATCAGATGCAACAACAGACCACGCATACAGGCACCTCAACTTCTTAAGTTTTATGACACTGTTCGGCAAATACGTCAACTTAGACTTGGAAGCATCCAAGACTTCCAGGTTTTGCAGCCTCCCTACTGCTTCGGGCAGGCTTTCCATCCCAGTATCTCCAAGACCCAAATAACGCAGATTAAACAAGTTGAATACCTCACTGGGAAGCATTTTGATACAGGTACCTTGAAGATCCAACATTGTCAGCAGTTTCGAAGATGTTAGGATAGGCTTCAGCAAATCGACCTCGATATACCTCTCAAATACATAGAGTGCACGGAGATGTGTTGTGCCAGATCGGCTCAGTTGTTCAAGATTTCCTCTATGTACCGATATGCGACGTGAACCCTCTATGGAGAATGCCCCTGTTATGACCGGAGTGGTCTATAGCCGGAAGAGGCCCACCTGGCATTAGTATTAGGGGCTTGGCCCACAAGTTATCTTAGACACGTTATGTTAGGAAAGTTATCTTAGGCTAAAGTTTTAAATACTAGTTGTAAGAAATCATTTGAGATCAAGCAATAAAGATATTATCTTCTGTTGCCCGGCTCCCCAAGGGGCCGGAAACCTAGCCGCCGCCGCGCCCAACCCTAGCCGCGACGGCGCCCTCTCGCCGGCGCGCCCGTTCCAGCCCTCGTCCCCCTCCTCCTTACCCGTACAATCTACGCCGGAGGCCCGGTAGGAACCCTAGTCCTACCAATTTGGTATCCAGAGACTCCAGGTCGATCATGTCGCTTCCTACCACCACCGCCCCGCCGCCGCTGCCGACCGCCACCGCCCCGCCTCCACTGCCGACGATCACGTCCAGGACCGCCACCTCGCCAGCGCCGACCATCACCACGGCGGAGCCGCCCCCCATCCTCTCGCCCGAGGAGGTGTCGGGCACCCTGCGGGAGCTCGTCCAGGCGGTCTGGGGCATCACCCTACCTCGCCGGGAACCAGCCCCCGCCGCCGAGCGCCGCCTCCACCGCCTACGGGCCGCCGCCGCTGCAGTGGGCCGCCCCGACCTTCCAGCCGCCCTACAGAGGGGCGCCGCCGCAGCTGATGCTGCAGCACTACTCCGCCGTGGGTACGCCATGGCCGGCGTGGCCGGCCACCACCGCCCCGCTAGGGGGGCCTCCCCAGCAGTTTCTGCCGGCACCGCCACCGCCACCGGCCACCACGGCGACGGCTGCGGCCCAGCAGCACCACCAGCCGCCGCCACCGTCGACGGCACCACCACCAGCGCCCCGCCCCACCGGTCGGCCACTGCACCAGGTGCATTTTACGCCATCGCCGTCGCCACTTCCCGCGTGGGCGGCCGGATCGTCTTCGGGCCCGGTCTATACCACGGCGCCGGAACACCCGGCGCCCTCCATGCCGTTCGATCGCCCCTCCAGCTCGGCGACCTATGCTCCCGAGATCCCCGACCCGGCGTACGCGCTACCGTCGACGGCCGCAGCTACCGGACACGGCGGCCCGATACCCCCTCGGTTCGCCAAGCTGAACTTCACCACTTACGAGGGCACGGAAGACCCCCTCAACTAGCTCAACCAGTGTGAGCAGTTCTTTCGAGGGGAGCGGACGCTCGCTTCGGACCGCACCTGGCTCGCATCCTATCATCTCCGTGGCGCGGCGCAGACCTGGTACTATGCCCTCGAGCAGGACGAGGGCGGCATGTCACCGTGGGATCGCTTTCGGGAGCTCTGTCTCCTCCGGTTCGGCCCCCCCATCCGCGGCAGCCGACTGGCGGCCCTCGGCCGCTTACCATTTACATCCACGGTGCAGGACTATGCCGACCGGTTCCAGGCCCTGGCATGTCACGCGTCGGGCGTCTCCGCGACTCAGCGCGCCGAGCTATTTGTGGGCGGTCTGACGAACCATATTCGCGTGGACGTCGAGCTCCGGGAACCCCCCGACCTTCAGTCGGCCATGTACTACACCCGGGCCTTCGAGCAGCGGGCCCAGGCACTGCAGCAACCGCCCGGCCGGGGCGGCCACCAGCTCAGTCGACCAGCGCCAACTCCACCAGCACCGGGCAGGCCTCCTCCAGCCGCGACGGCCGCACCCCCGGCCACCACACGGACCTTCCGCCGGTTATCACCGGCCGAGCAGCAGGAGCGTCGCCGTCAGGGCCTCTGCTTCAACTGCGATGAGCCCTACACGCCGACTCATGTTTGCCCCCGCCTGTTCTACTTGGAGACGGTCGACTACACCGAGGCGTCCGAGTCGACGGACGCGCCACCGCCACCCGCGGCGGCTGAGGACACGCCCGCGGATTCCACGGCGACGGCATGCGTCGTCTCCCTCCACGCCCTCGCCGGCATCCGTGGCGAGCAGACCATGTTGTTGCCGGTGACGATTCATGGCGAGCAGCTGGTGGCCCTGTTGGATACCGGCTCCACCCATAACTTCCTGCCCGCGGCAACCATGCGTCGTCTCTCCCTTCCGACGACGGGCGGGGAGCGCCTTCGGATCACAGTGGCGAACGGTGATCGCCTCCAGTGTCATGGGCTCGCCCGCGACGTTCCCATCTCCATCGGGGGCGAACACTTCTCCATTACCTGTGCAGGGATCGACCTCGGCTGCTTCGACTTCATCCTCGGTGTGGATTTTCTCCGGACCCTCGGGCCCATCCTGTGGGACTTCGACGCGCTCACGATGATGTTCTGGCGGCTGGGCCGCCAAATCCGGTGGGACGGCATTGGGGGCGCTACGCCGGCCGTGCCACACCTCTAGCTGGCCGCCGCGTCTTCCGAGGCCGAGCACCCCCTGCTGGATCCCCTTCTGCAGCAGCACATCGACCTCTTCGACGAGCCACGGGGCCTCCCGCCCGCCCGGTTGTACGACCATCGCATTCACCTTATGCCAGGCTCCACACCAGTGGCGGTTCGGCCCTACCGCTACCCTCAGCTACAGAAGGATGAGCTGGAGATACAGTGTGCCCTTATGCTCGCTGCGGGCATCATCCGGATCTCCACGTCACACTTCTCCGCGCCGGTGCTTCTCGTCCGCAAGTCGGACGACACGTGGCGCTTCTGCATCGACTACCGCGCCCTGAACGCGCTCACGCTCAAGGACAAGTTTCCTATACCGGTGGTGGACGAGCTCTTGGATGAGCTCCATGGGGCACGCTTCTTCACCAAGCTCGATCTTCGGTCGGGCTATCATCAGGTGCGTATGCATCCGGACAACATCTCCAAGACGGCATTTTGCACCCACCATGGCCACTTTGAATTCTTGGTGATGCCCTTCGGCCTCGCGAATGTCCCGGCGACCTTCCAGGCCCTGGTGAACGACGTCATTCGGCCCTACTTACGGCGATTTGTGCTTGTTTTCTTTGAAGACATTCTTATCTACAGCGCCACCTGGGCCGAGCACCTCCAGCACGTCGTCATCGTCTTCAACGAGCTTCGGGCGCACGACCTCCACCTTAAGCGCTCGAAGTGCTCGTTCGGGACACCTACAGTCGCCTACCTCGGCCATGCCATCTCGGCCGACAGGGTGGCTATGGACGCCGACAAGGCGGCCGCCGTCTCCGCCTGGCCGACGCCTAACTCGCCGCGGGCTCTCCGCCGGTTCCTCGGCCTCGCTGGCTACTACTGGAAATTTATCCAGGAGTTCGGACTCATCGCGGCGCCCCTCACGCGGCTGCTCCGCCGCAACGCCTTCGCCTGGGACGACGAGGCGACGGCGGCATTCGAGGCCCTCAAGGGGGCCCTCACGACGGGCCCCGTCCCCTAGATGCCCAAATTCGACCGCCCGTGGACTGTGACGCCTCGGGCGCGGGTTTCGGCGCCGTGCTTCATCAAGGTGAGGGGCCCCTCGCTTTCTTCAACCAGCCTTTCGCTCCGCGCCACCTTAAGCTGGCGGCGTACGAGCGGGAGCTCATTGGCCTTGTGCAGGCCGTTCGCCATTGGCGGCCGTACTTATGGGGACGGTCCTTCCACATCCACATGGATCATTACAGCCTGAAGTTCTTACTGGACCAACGGCTGTCGACTGTGCCGCAGCACCAGTGGATCAGCAAGCTCTTCGGCTTCGACTTCTCCGTCGAGTATCGGTCGGGCCGCCTTAACACCGTGGCCGACGCGCTGTCCCGTCGCGACTCCGACCTCGCTCCATCCGCCGACAAGTCTGCCGGGGTGGCCCTGTGCATCCGCTCCGGGCCGACGTTCGACCTCTTCGCCGACATTTGTCGCGCGACCGCAACGGCCGACGACGCCGTCCTTCTTCAGCAGCAGCTCACGGCCGGCGACCTGGAGGAGCCTTGGCGCTTCTCTGACGGACTGCTTCTCCATGGGCGCCGGATCTTTATTCCGACATATGATGATCTCCGTCACCAGGTGTTACAGCTCGCCCACTCGGCGGGCCATGAGGGTGTGCAGAAAACCCTCCATCGTCTTCGCGCCGACTTCTACATCCCTGGCGATCGCGCCCTGGTCCACGACTGGGTTCGGTCTTGTCAGACATGCCAGCGCAACAAGACGGAGACCGTGAGGCCGGCTAGCTTACTTCAGCCCTTGAAGGTGCCGTCTCAGGTCTGGGCAGATATCTCCATGGACTTCATCGAGGGCCTGCCCAAGGTGGGCGGCAAGTCGGTCATCCTCACGGTGGTCGACCGCTTCTCCAAGTACGCCCACTTCATCGCGCTCGACCATCCGTACACGGCTGCGTCTGTGGCCCGGGCTTTCTTCGACGACATTGTCCGCCTACACGGGTTCCCCGCTTCGATCGTCGGTGATCAAGACCCGGTGTTCACGGGCCATGTCTGGCGCGACCTCTTCCGGATGGTGGGCGTCCAGCTCCACCTGAGTACGGCGTTCCATCTTCAGACGGACGGTCAGTCCGAGGTGGTTAACAAGGTCATTGCCATGTATTTGCGTTGTGTGACAGGTGATCGGCCTCGAGCTTTGGTGGACTGGCTCTCTTGGGCGGAGTACTGCTACAACACCTCCTATCACTCCGCCCTGCGTGCTACGCCGTTTGAGGTGGTCTATGGTCGACCACCCCCGCTATACTTCTGGTGGACCCGGAGACGGCTCGGACGGAGGTTGGGGGTGACCTTATCCGCACCCGTGACGAGATGCTTGCTGAGGTCTGTCAGCGTCTCCTTCAGGCCCAGTAGTTGGCCAAGCACTACTACGATGACCATCACCGCGAGGCGGAGTTCGCGATGGGTGATTGGGTGTGGCTGCGTCTTCTCCACCGCTCTATGCAGTCACTCGGCCCTCGCTACGCTGGGCCCTTCCTTATCTTGGAGCGTAGTGGGAAGGTGGCCTATTGTCTTCAGCTTCCAGCCCGCGCTCGCATCCACGACGTCTTCCATGTGGGGCTGCTCAAGCCTTTCCGTGGCGAGCCACCGGCGGCTCCTCCGGCGCTTCCTCCAACCGCCGAGGGTCGCATTCATCCAGAGCCGGCCAAGGTGTTGCAGGCACAGCTTCGACGTGGAGTGTGGTTCGTCCTCGTTCAGTGGGCGGGCCTTCCGGAGGAGGAGGCTACTTGGGAGCAGCGTGATGAATTCCGCCAGCACTATCCAGACTTTCAGCTCGAGGACGAGCTGTTTGTGTGGTCTATAGCCGGAAGAGGCCCACCAGGCATTAGTATTAGGGGCTTGGCCCACAAGTTATCTTAGGCAAGTTATCTTAGGCAAGTTATAAATACTAGTTGTAAGACATCGTTTGAGATCAAGCAATAAAGATATTATCTTCTGTTGCCCGGCTCTCCAAGGAGCCGGAACCCTAGCCGCCGCCGCACCCAACCCTAGCCGTGACGGCGCCCTCTCACAGGCGCGCCCGTTCCAGCCCTCGTCCCCCTCCTCCTTGCCCGTACAATCTACGCCGGAGGCCCGGTAGGAACCCTAGTCCTACCAGCCCCAGTAGGAGAGCCATTATAAACTTTACCGAAGGATTCCTCCTTGGCTTTGTTGAGGGCAAGAAGGCGTATGACATCATGCATCCTGCAGTAATTTACTCGTCCAGCATAATTCCTTTCCACTACTTGTAAAAGGCTTCGGTTCACAAGCTCAGCCAAGTATCCCTCTGCCACTTCCTCCAATGTTTTGCTCTCGTCTTTTTCCCTGATAAACCCCGCGGCGATCCAGAGCCTCATTGTCTTCCTCCTCTTTAACACATAATCTTCTGGGGACAATGCACAGTGTAGGAAACAATTCTTCAAATCATAAGGAAGGTCCTCTAAGCTGACCTTTAGGATCATATGAGCATCGAGGATCACATCTTTCGCCAATTGTGAATCCAAACCCCTGTACACATCCTCCCATTCAACAGAAGTTGGGGGTTTCAAGGAGAGTAGGCGGCCAATGCAAGCAATAGCAATAGGCAAACCTTGACACTTTGCTATGAACTTGCGAGCCAATTCCTGCAGCTCCACCGGGCACTCTTTGTCATCAGTAGTCCAAAATGCTCCATTGCAAAATAACAGCCAGGAGTGATGTTCTTGTAGTGGTTCCAAGTGAATTGCAGACTCCTTAGTTGCCAACAGTGACACTTCATGCTTTCTTGATGTGATAACAAATCGACCGGTACAGTTAGTCGTTGGGAAGACATTCCTTATCTCCGACCACACGCGCGCAGCCCAAACATCATCCAGGACCATGATGAACTTTTTACTTTGAAGGTAGTTATGGATACACGCTGCTAGGCCTCTCATCTCAATGTCAGGGACGTCGAGTGCGATGCCGAACTGGGCGGCAATCTTCTTCAACAGATCTTCAAGACGGTAACTCTCCGACACAGTTACCCACGCTGACGTGTCAAAATCCGCTTTCGCAGTGTTGTACACATGAGCAACCAGGGTGGTTTTACCAACACCAGGCATCCCCCACACCGAGGTAACCCTGCTGTTGCTCTGCTCTAGACCATGACGACTACCAGCGCTGACGGTCAGCCACCGTATCAACCTTTCCCTGTTCTCCTCTATCCCCACAAGGTCCTCATCCCAGGTCAAGTGCAGAGCTTGACTGCGCAATCTGTTGATCGCCGGTCATCCAGGAAGAAGACATCATAGCCCCCCGTTGATCGCCGGCCATCCAGGCTCCCAGCCCAATCTGCATCAGAGAACGCCGAGAGAGTACTCGAGGAGGTAGACCGAAGATGCAAGCCATAGGAGACAGTATGAGAGAGATAACGCAGGATACGCTTCACAGCTGACCAATGTGAAGTCCGAGGAGCATGAAGATACTGGCACACACGGTTTACCGCATAGGAGATGTCCGGCCGTGTGATAGTCAAGTATTGCAAGGCACCAACAATATTGCGGTACTCTGTAGCATCATCTGAAGGAAGGAAGGCACCGTCCAAGGCCGATAACCGATGAGTTGCAGACATAGGGGTGGCAACATGCTTGCACTTTAACATACCAGCACGTCGCAGCAAGTCCAAGGAATACTTATGCTGAGTGAGAGTCAGGCCAGCAGGAGACCGTGAAACCTCCAGTCCAAGGAAGTAATGGAGAGCACCCAGATCCTTGACAGCAAAATGACCACCCAGAGCAGACAACAGACGATCAGCGGCAATCACTGAGGAGCTGATAAGAATAATGTCATCAACATAAACCATCGGCATCGGCATCGGCAACGGCATCGACGTCCCATTGTCGGAAAACAACAAAGGCACTACCATCGAGGTACATTAATTTTTCTGATCTAGCTCGTAATAATTCAATTAATCAACATAACTTGAGGAACAAACTACTCCATCTGAGATCTAAATTAATTGACACAGCTTTAGCACTCCCTCCGTTCCAAAATATATGACTCAACTTTATACTATACTAACTTTAGTATAAAGTTAGTACAAACTTGAGTCACTTATTTTGGGACTGAAGTTGTACAACGTAAGCTTTAGTACAATGTACACTAAAGCTGCCTCAATTAATTTGTACCAGAGGATTCAGGTCGGCAAAGGCAGAACTATGATCGAGTTTGAGAGGGTAGCGCAGCTGGGTTATGGGTCCGCGGTGCAGTACTGCATGGCGGTGGTGGCCATGGTGGAGCAGCATTGAGGACACAACTTTCTGGGCACGGGATGCCAAGGAGATAGGGGATTTCGAAATGGAGCCGTTGGGTGCGTTGTGTGGCGACGGCTCGGGCGCCGGTGCGAGCCTGCCGCGTGGGTCGCGCGGCGAGGTCACGCCGACGGTTTGGACGGTGGTTCACCGCGGCGGTTGCTCTCCACGGTCGAGCGGGGCCCAGGGGCGTGCTAGCTCGCCGCCGGTGGTGGGCGGGCCCCGTGCCAACTGCTTCTGGGCGCTGGCGCCCGATGGGTCGGATGATGAAGACGAAGACGCAGAGGAGGTCCTGCTGGCGACGGCGGAGCGCGACCCCTGCAAGGTGCCGGCGGGTCCAACGGTGGGGGACTTTGTTGCTTTCGCCGCCGCGACGCGCGTGCCGGTGGGGAATCGTGTGCGGCGGTTTGCTCCAGGGGGACGTGGCTCCAGGGCCACGGCCTCTTCCATCTGGCTGTCGTCGGTGTCAGGGAGCGCGGAGGCTGCGGGAGGTGCTGCTCATCAGATCCGCGCCAAGACGGCGGCGAGCCTGGTGCCTGCCGGGCCGGCACCTCTCAGGGAGGAGTGGCCGGGCCTGCCGTCTCCCTTGGCTGCCCCATGGTGGTGGCGGGGCGCCGTCGTGCGACAAGACGGAGACGCGCTCCCCTCCAGCTCCTAGGGTTGGGCTGGATGGGCCAGCCGCTCCTGCTGGGCTTGGGTCGGCTGGCCCATCGGGGGGCAGTCCCGAGCGCGCATGAGGGCCAGGGACACGGGCCCCTGCTGGCTGTGGCCACTTCTGGGCCTACGGTGGACGTGGACCCTTCTGGGCCTCCACGGCCCATTGTGCCCCGACCCGACTTGCGGCCTGTCAAGGGGTATATATGGCTGCGTCGGGGGTGCGCGGACCCTCATTTAGGTTTTCCCGCCACTCCCCGTGAGGTGCGGCGCTTTGCTCACTCCGCCCGCATCCTCAAGATCCACTCTTCTCCTCCTCCTCTTCTCAAAACCTTTGCGGCGGCGGTGATGGGAGACAGGCGAGCAGATAAGCGCCCCATGGAGGCTTCTGATCCGGAAGCGGAGCGCCGTCGGGAGCGCGAGCTCCGTGACAACGCGAAGCGGGTGATGCACGAGCACTCGGGCGGGCGTGACGACCGTGCTGAGCGTGGTGGCTCGCGCGAATTGGGCGGGCGCGAGGGGGATTGGGGTCCTCCTCCCCCGTGGTGGTTTCAACAGCAAGAGCGCAAGAAGAAGAAGAAGACCATGCAGCGGCGCAGCGAGCTGGAGAGAAAGCCGGAGGCTCAGCTCTACGGGGGGGGGGGGGGGGGGGGAAGGGGGCAAGGACGTCCCGCTATCCAAGAAGCCTCGGGCGTCCTCAGATCCGCTGGCGGTGGCGCTTCCTTCCTCGTCCAAGGGCACGGCGGAGGAACCCATTCCGGTGGAAGAGGCCCCCAACGTAGAGTGTTTCAAGTGTGGTCGCCTCGGCCACTACCAATCCAAGTGTAAGTACAAGCCTCTCTGTGTGCTCTGCAAGGAAGAAGGCCATGCCTCTGCTAACTGCCCGACGAGGGGTCGGCAGTTGCATCTGCAAATCATGGGCAGTGCCATCTCGGGAGAAGGTTTCTTCTGCCTAGAGTTTGACGACGACGACGCGACAGAAGCCCCCATCGACGCACGGATCAAGAACGCGACCATCCTCTCTGCTGAGCCTCGGTAGCTCAACCTCCACATCCTCAAACAAGAACTGAAGCATATGGTTCCCAGCGATTGAGATTGGCAGGTGACACAAGTTGGCGATGATGACTTTCTGGTGGTTTTTCCGTCTGCTGACCTTCTTCACATGGCGAAATCAAGAGGGAAACTGTTCTTATTCATTCACGACATAACCACGTGGGTGCGGGACATGTTGCGTGAGGAGATTCAACCAATGGTGATGCTTGAGACATGGGTCCGTCTCAACGGTATCCCTAAGAAACACCGGCGAGAGGACCGCATCAAGGAAGGGCTCCAGATGCTGGGACGGCCGATAGTGATCGACGAGCTTTCTCTCATCAGGTTGGGGCCGATGCGGATGAAGCTCGCTTTTCGCGCTCTAGAGAAGCTCAACGGGGTGGTGGAGGTGTGGTTTAACCATGAAGGGTACCAAATCAAAGTTGAACGTGAAACCTTGCCTAAGCGGGGCGGAGAGCGGCCGGTCCAGACGGCCGGCCCCTCCAACCCTCCCCCTAAGGGCTCTGTATTGGACAAGGGACAGTGACCTCCGGATCTAGCCAAACAGGGCAGGGCGGACCCTGGCACAGATCTACCTGGTGGCGCGCGTGGCCAAGCTGCTGCCGCGGGGCACAACTCCAAGATGCTCGACATGGGAGAGGACGTTGATGACAGCATACATGATACCTCCATTGACACGGAAACTTGGGAAAAACTGGGCACGCCACTACTAGGAAAAGGGCTATAGATGGAATTGATACTAATGGCGCACCAGACAAGCAGTGCGCCATTAGTATATACTAATGGCGCACCAACATCTGATACGCCATTAGAGTTCAAACTACTAATGGCGCACCTGGCCCAGGGTGCGCCATTAGTATCAAAAAGTTTTTTTTGAACTAGTGCGCCTGTCCAAACATACTAATGGCGCATCCAGACAAAGTGCGCCATTACTAGTTGTAACTAGTAATGGCGCACCAGCAGTAAAGTGCGCCATTAATGTTCTTTTCTTTATTATATTTTTTATTTTATTTTTGCAAAACTACTAATGGCGCACTGTTCCACAGTGCGCCATTACTAGTTTAAACTAGTAATGGCGCACTGTGGGACAGTGCGCCATTAGTATTGTTTTTTTTCAAAACTACTAATGGCGCACTAACTGAAGATGCGCCATTAGTAACCTTGATTACTAATGGCGCATTTATAGTGGGTGCGCCATTAGTAAGTGGGCAGCAACAAGATATTTTGGACAGCCTCTCCTACCCACACTCACTTTCTCCCCACTTCATTCTCTCCACCTCCTCCTTGTCTCGGGTCCCTCCTCATTTTCACCTCATTTCCACCATAGATTCATTCAAATTAAGTGGTTAAATTACCTTGTTTTGATAGGTAAGTAAGGGGGAAGCAATATTTATGTTGTTCTCCATACAACAATGTGCACATGCACTTTTTATGGCCTAGCTAGATCTATGTATGTTCGTGGTGTTGCATATGTTTGTTGTGTTGCATATGTGTTTGTGTTTGGAGGTGTACCGGTATTTGAAATGCGATAGTTGCCAATATTTTCCCGGAATGTTGATTCATTTCCGTTTCGGTGAGAATTTTGGCATTAAGCATTCTTTTTTGTCCTATTTTTAGGGAAAGTCAGGGCAAATTTTTTCTTGGTTCTAAAATATCGTTTTGCTCTACCCCGCAGGCGACCATGGTGCGCACGATGACCGAAGGCATCGTGAATAGGTTTTTGAGGTCCGCGAAGGCCGAGATGCTTCAAAAGAACGAGACGGAGATAAGATGTCCGTGTCGAAGATACAAGCTGAAGAGCCTTATTGCGGACCCGGATTTCGGGCAGGTGCGGGACCACCTACTCTTGCGTGGTTTCATGGATGGCTATCGGTGGCAAGGTGATGAAGATGACTATGAAGTCGTCCATGGGGGGCGGGCAAGAAATGAGGAAGGGCAGCAAGACAACCACCGCGGCTCGGGCAGGCGAGAAGACGAAGAATCCCCGGGAGATGATCACGACGGTGATGCTGTACACAGTCATCATGTAGAAGATGCAGGACATGATGATGAGGAAGATGCCGGAGCAGACGACGGGCATGATCATGAAGATGATGATGCCGGCGGAGCAGACGACGCTGGACCATCGATGGGCTGGGTGCAGGACCCTCAGATTCAAGAGCTGCTTCTCAAGAAGACCGATAACGCAAGAGCTGCCGCCCGAGAGAAAGCCAAGATGGATCAACTTGAGTTAGACGCGGTTACTCCATTGTATGAAGGATGCAGGCCCGAGGATACCCGCCTGAAAGTAACGCTCATGGCTCTGGAGATGAAGGTAAAACACAAAATGACCGACGCATGCTTCAACGAGAACATGTCATTCTGGCACGAACGTCTTCCCAAGGGGAACAAGTGCCCCACCAGTTTGGAGGAGGCGAAGAAAATCGTGTGTCCTCTGGATTTACCGCACGTGAAATACCATGTGTGCATGAACAATTGCATCATTTATCGGGACGAGCACGCGGAGTCTACCATATGTCTGGTGTGCGGCGTCACTCGATACAAGAAGACGAAGAAAGCTCCTCGAAAAGTGGTGTGGTACTTTCCGATCACTCCTCGTCTGCAGCGGTATTTCGCGGACCCTAAGGTAGCAAAGCTCCTGCGTTGGCACGCGGATAGGGAGGAGAAGAAGCGAGAAGATGACGCAAATGATCCGGAGATAGATAAAAAAGACAAGATGCTGAGTCACCCTAAGGATGCGAGCCAGTGGCAAGCGTTGAACTTCGAAGACCTAGAATTTGGGAACGATCCAAGGAACATCGTGCTGGGCGCGAGCACCGATGGAGTCAATCCGTTTGGCAGCCAGAGAAGCACACATAGTACCTGGCCTGTGTTTGTGTGGATGTACAACCTTCCCCCTGGTTGTGCGTGAAGAGGAAGTACATTCACATGAGTATGCTAATTGAAGGACCGAAACAACCAGGGAACGACATCAATCTATATCTGGGGCTGCTGAAAGAGGAGCTAGACACGCTGTGGAAAACGCCAGCCAATACGTGGGACGCCGCAAAGAAAGAATATTTCCCTATGAGAGCCGCGCTGCTCACGACGGTGCACGACTATCTCGGTTACGGATATGTCGCGGGGCAGGTGGTCCACGGATTTTCTGGATGCGTCAGGTGCATGGATGACACAACGTATCGCCAGCTAGATAGAGATCCCGGGTCTTCGAAAACCGTGTTCATGGGACATCGAAGGTGGCTTCGCGACGATGACCTGTTGAGAAAACACAAGGATCTATTCGATGGTGAAACCGAACCCCGAGGACGCCTGATACGTCCAAAACGTATCTATAATTTCTGCTTGCTCCATGCCACTTTTGGGTGATAGTGCTATGATATTCATACACTTCCATACACTTTTGATCATATTTGGACTAACTTACTAATCCAGTGCACCCCAGTGCCAGTTTCTGTTTTCGGCTGTTTTTGTATTTCAGGTTTTCACGTTTAGAGAACTGCCCAGAAAAATCCAGAAAAAATATATAAAAAATCAGCGAACCGGAAACAACACTGCGTTCGAAGGGCAGCCTGGGGGGGCCACAGGGGCTCCAGGCGCCCTGTGGGCGCCCCCCACCCCCCCGGGCCGCGCCGGGGGGGCGCATGGGCCCCCCGAGGCTCCCCCGGTGCCCTACTTTGGCATATATTTAAAGGGTCCTCCGTAACCCTCAGAACATGACTTCTTTTCGCGATCCCATCTCTGTTCCGCCGCCGCCGCCGCTTCCAAGATCGGGAGCACCAGGAGAACTCTTCCCGGCACCCTGCCGGAGGGGAGGATCACCACCGGGAGCTTCTCCACCACCATGGACGCCTCCCGGATGACTCGTGAGTAGTCTCCCTTGGACCATGAGTCCATGACCAGTAGCTATGTGATGTTCTCCTCCCGTTCTTGTGCTTCACTAATTAGTCCTCGTGAGCTGCCCTACATGATCGAGGCACCTATGTAATCCTTATGCTGTTGCTATGTTGAGTTTGCTGGGATCCGATGGATTATGAGATTATGTTCAGATTGATCTTGAGTAATATATTTGATTCACCTCTTTTATATTTTAGTTCATAAGTAATTCTTGCATGTTCTCCGTTGTTATTTATTGCTTTGGCCGAGTAATAGGTAGTGACTCCAAGAGGGAACGTTATGCTCGATTGTGGGTTCATGCCCCTCGATGACTAGCTTGAGTGACAGAAACATGAGTCTAGGGGATGTGCTGTTGCCACAAGGGGGAAAACAACGGTGCTTGTGCCCGCGGGTGCAAGGATTGTTTACGCAAAGTTCTTTTAATGCAGTTGTCTCTTGCATTGAGTTTACACTATGGGTGGGACTCGCAACTTAATACCAGCGAGATGTTCTGGATAGATATCTCAAGGTGGATGATTAGTAGTAGATATTGATGGATTTCGGTCTACTTACTTTGGCGTACCGCCCATGCTTTGAACCTCAACCTTTCTTGCAATGTAATCAGCATTGGTTTGCGTTTGTGGTCTTGTCAATTGCCCAGCTGTAATTTGTTTACCTCACATAGTTGTTTTATCGTCTTTTGGGAGAGAGACATCACTAGTGAACACCATGAGACTCCGGTCCATATTACCATCATTGATCACATTCACTATTTACTTTTCGCTATTTTACTTACTATTGCAAAACACTATTTATCACTACTATCATATTGCTTTTAACCCTTTGTGAACTACAAGGCCGAAGAGATTGACAACCTCTCTGTACTCGTTGGGAGCAAAGTTATTTGTATCTGTGTGCAGGTCCACGTTGATTGCTAATTGCGCCGTTAGCAATTGACACCTACTTGTTGAACCTAGGAGTCTCTGGGGATTCGATCCTTGGCATCTTTGCTAGGGGAAAACACTTCTACTTACTGCATCTTACACCTTCCACTTGGGGTAACCAATGAGGGGTTCGAGGCCCATCAAGGAGTATTTTCTGGCGCCGTTGCCGGGGACTCCACTCTTCAGGATAGGGGAGTTGCATGCTATCTTTTACCTTTGCTTTTTAGACTTGTTAGTTTACCTTTCATTTTTTGCTTTAGTTCCTTTTATCGAAAATCACAAAAATAGTTATCTTGTTCTTTAGTTATCATTATGTCGGGTCCTTTTGTCTTTGACGAGGCAGAAGTTCTCACCTTTAAACAAAGAGGTGGGGAAAGTTTGAAAGATGCTTGGTATAGAATTAATGATTCACAAAAAAGAGCCACCAAGAAGCAACCTACTACTATCTTACTTAGAAATTTTTATGTTGGAATTACTTCTTGAAATAGGTTTATTCTAGATAATGCTATCAATGGGAATTTCCTAGAGGCCCCAGTTTGGGAGTCTCTTAGTATTATTGAAAATCTTGTTGGGAGTCCCCCTGTCGTTAGCATTCGAGAGGACATCACCCTAGCTCACATTATGAAAAAACTTGAAAAAATAGACCTAGAGATGCCAAGCACTAATAAGATGAATGAGTTGGATCGTAAGATCCAAGGGAATTTGAATAGACTTGATAGCTCCATGCATAAAATTTTCAAAATTTTGGAGACCGTCAAATTCCATGGTTCTGACTCTTCTAGGATGGACAAGATTGAGGAAATATTTGATACCTTAGGAACTACTTTCTCCTCGATCAAAACCAAAAAGGTAGAAACTCCGGCAAAGAGGGAGCCTAAGTTCGTTCACGTTCCAAAGGCTCCCCGTTCTAAAAACAATCCACCTATTGCCAAAGGGGTTGAAACTGTAAAGACTTTGGAAGAAACACCTTTATGTGATGAATTTATAAATGAATCTTCCCTTGACTTTTATCCTTTTGGTCTTCTACCTAGAAGTATCTCTATGAGGCCTTTATTTGAGAGTCCTCTTAAGACTAGTTGTATTATTGAAGAGCTTTATGATGATCTTGATGATGGTTCAATTGATACAACTTGATCTATGCATTATGCCTAGCTTAAAGGCATAAAAGAAAGCGCTTTTGGGAGGCAGCCCATATGAATATATTTTTTGCTTTTGTTGTGTCTTGATGTTGTTTACTGCTGTAGCATCATCATTGTATCTTTGCTTTTCATATTTGTGCCAAGTATAGCCTCTGATTGCTAGAAAGTTCAAAAGTTGTGAGGTGCTGTCCAGGAAACAGATTCTGTCCTTGGATAGAAAAATTCGTATAAAATCACCAGATCATCTTTTTGGTCTGAATGTTTTCGACAGCGTTCTCTATATAATTGTCTTTCGTGCGTCAGTTCTGAGTTTTTTGATTTGAGTTGCAGAAGTATCCCGAACAGGTCAATTACAGCCTGCTGTTCTGTTTTTCACAGATTCTGTCCTGTTTTGCCTTACCTTCACTTTGCAAATTGAGAACTTGCTTTTTCTTTGCAAAAACCTTTTGGCAATCTTGAGAAACAGTAGAACTTCACGAATATCCTTATTTCCAGCAAGGTATAATTATATTATTAAGGGTACTAACCTCGCTAATCAGATTATGATGAGTTGTGTATGAAGGGACTTTTCAAGTGTGCGAGGGAAGATGATAAAAAGATTCAGGAGTGTCAAGCGCTCAAGCTTGGGGATGCCCCCGTGCACCCCCAAGAAATATTCAAGGAGACTCAAGCGTCTAAGCTTGGGGATGCCCCCCCGTGCATCCCCTTCTCCATCAACATTATCAGTTCGTCTTTCGTTTCGCTATATTTTTATCACTTCATATGTTATGTGCTATGCTTGGAGCGTCTTGCTTTTAGTTTTCTTTTTAGTTTTTCATAACGAGTCGGAACTCAGCATTCCTTTATGTGGGAGAGAAACAAGCTCCACCTCTACCTAGAACATAACATAGAATTTTCATGTCTAATTATGCTGTGTGTGTTCTTTGTCTTTTAATAGCTACTATCATACTCTGCTCTTAGTATTCATGCTTATCCTTTCAAGAGCTTTTATTTAGTTGGTTGCTTGAACTCTTTTTAATTACCATGCTCACCTTATTAAGAGAGTTTGCTTCCGTTGCATGGGTTAATGTGTCTATGATAAAGATGCTACTTTCATGATGGTGCTTAGTAGTTCAGGTTTTCTTTTGGTTAATCTCAAATAGCTGGGGGGTTCCCAATGTGTTATTGGAGTACCAACTTGGTTTGTTTGCCTATGATGTGGTATGGTTTAGTAATATCTTCCTTCAAGAATTTATTTTGATTGACTTGGCGTATGCTCACGCATATTCAAGACTGTAAAGAAAGTCTGTCAAGCCTTGTTGATCTTTTGTTTCTAAGTAGCGATATAACTACCATGCCTGATTCAATATTGCTTTGTCGCTCTGCATGATTATGACCGTCATTGCTCTCTTAGTTGGTCGCTCCCAGTGTTTTGTAACCTCCACCTGCACTAAGCAAACTAACCATGCAATACATAGCTCATGGGAAAGTAGCCTAAAAACTATTGTGGTAAAGAATATGTTGCCTATGTATCTTATTTCTTATGAGTTGCTTGCTGAGCGGTAACCATGTTTCTGGGGATGCCATCAACTGTCACACTTTTGTTGAATATCATGTGAGTTGCTATGCATGTTCGTCTTGTCTGAAGTAAGGGTGATTTACCGTGGGTTGAATTAATATGCATATTGTTAGAGAAGAACATTGGGCCGCCAACCAAAGCCATGCATCATGGTGGAAGTTTTAGCTTGGACCTTAATCCTCAATCTCTCACGAGAATATGCTTATGCATTAAAGAGGAGTCCATCATCTATTTTCTATGTTGTCCCGGTGTGGATGTCCTCAAGTTGAGATCTATCAAAAACGAGAAATCAAATGCGATCTATCTCCTTGGACCTTTGTACAGGTGGCATAGAGGTACCCCTTTGTGACACTTGGTTAAAACATATGCAAGGCAATGATAACCCATGGGGATCCGAGCTAATTAGGACAAGGAGCGAGCACTATTAGTATTCGATGCATGAGGCTTGCAACTTATATGATGTTTTATACATGGCACATATGAAGTACTACTACCGTTGACACAATTGCTTCCATGTTTTCAAAATAAAAAGCTCTAGCACCTAACCTTTCTTTTACCTTTATGTTGAAGCACCAACTACTGAGAGCATGATTGTCATTCTGAGTGTAATGTGCATTGTCCCAAAGTAGCATTGTCTTTTGCATGATTGTGATATCGTTTATTCTGAAATGATTGTATCTAGTCATCACTTAAACCTTGAAGGTGCCCTTGCATTTATGTTTTGCATCACTAAAGGGGGCAAGCTAGATATCACTTTATCATATTTGCACATCATGCTCATTGCAAATCTTTTTGATGTTTCAGTTTCATGTTGTAAAACTTTCAGTCATTTGTGATTTTCTCTTGAGACAACTTAATTACTATAGAATCATTGTCTCAGTAAGCTTTTGTCATATGACTATGAGAAAGTCCTATATGGTTAATAGCATGTCACCACAGAAATTATTCTTGTTATCATTTACCTACTCGAGGACGAGCAGGAATTAAGCTTGTGGATGTTGATACGTCCAAAACGTATCTATAATTTCTGCTTGCTCCATGCCACTTTTGGGTGATATTGCTATGATATTCATACACTTCCATACACTTTTGATCATATTTGGACTAACTTACTAATCCAGTGCACCCCAGTGCCAGTTTCTGTTTTCGGCTGTTTTTGTATTTCAGGTTTTCACGTTTCGAGAACTGCCCAGAAAAATCCAGAAAAAATATATAAAAAATCAGCGAACCGGAAACAACACTGCGTTCGAAGGGCAGCCTGGGGGGGGGCACAGGGGCTCCAGGCGCCCTGTGGGCGCGCCCCCCCTGGGCCGCGCCGGGGGGGGCGCCTGGGCCCCCCGAGGCTCCCCCGGTGCCCTACTTTGGCATATATTTAAAGGGTCCTCCGTAACCCTCAGAACAAGACTTCTTTTCGCGATCCCATCTCTGTTCCGCCGCCGCCGCCGCTTCCAAGATCGGGAGCACCAGGAGAACTCTTCCCGGCACCCTGCCGGAGGGGAGGATCACCACCGGGAGCATCTCCACCACCATGGACGCCTCCCGGATGACTCGTGAGTAGTCTCCCTTGGACCATGAGGCCATGACCAGTAGCTATGTGATGTTCTCCTCCAGTTCTTGTGCTTCACTAATTAGTCCTCGTGAGTTGCCCTACATGATCGAGGCACCTATGTAATCCTTATGTTGTTGCTATGTTGAGTTTGCTGGGATCCGATTGATTATGAGATTATGTTCAGATTGATCTTGAGTAATATATTTGATTCACCTCTTTTATATTTTAGTTCATAAGTAATTCTTGCATGTTCTTCATTGTTATTTATTGCTTTGGCCGAGTAATAGGTAGTGACTCCAAGAGGGAACGTTATGCTCGATTGTGGGTTCATGCCCCTCGATGACTAGCTTGAGTGACAGAAACATGAGTCTAGGGGATGTGCTGTTGCCACAAGGGGGAAAACAACGGTGCTTGTGCCCGCGGGTGCAAGGATTGTTTACTTTACGCAAAGTTCTTTTAATGCAGTTGTCTGTTGCATTGAGTTTACACTATGGGTTACGCGGGGAAGATAAGCAGATACCTAGACCCAGCGAAGCTGAAGTTCAGCGGGATGAAGTCTCACGACTGTCACGTGCTGATGACGCAGATACTTCCAGTTGCAATCCGTGGGATCATGGACGCGCACGTCCGTGAAACCCTATTTGGCCTATGCAACTTTTTTGACGTCATCTCTCGGAAGTCTGTTGGCGTGAGGCAACTCAGAAGGCTACAGGAAGAGATCATGGTGATACTATGTGAGCTTGAGATGTACTTCCCGCCCGCATTCTTCGACGTTATGGTGCATCTGCTGGTCCATATCGTGGACGATATCATCCAACTCGGGCCGATGTTCCTGCACAGCATGATGCCCTTCGAAAGGATGAATGGTGTCATCAAAGGATACGTTCACAACATATCACGTCCAGAGGGAAGCATTAGCGCGCTGACCACTGCGGCTGGGGCCATAGGGTTGGCGACCCAAGACATGGCGGTGAGTGTGTCGCCGCTGGCTAGGGCGCTGGAACTAACCTTCAACGAGTACGGGTCAAACTTGGCGACGTTGATCCCGTCGGCGGTGCCCCTGTCGGCCAGCGATGGGGCAGGCTCTTCCCTTCCCCCTGCTCCTTCATCTCCCGCGGCCAAGGAAGCGGATCTGGACGTGGTAGTGCTGGTGGATGGCGAACAGACGCTTGCTCCATGTCGGGGCTCCAACAGCTCTGGCCGCCAGCCCAAGAAGACGACGGGGTGGAAGCCGGCCAACAAGCAGGTCTCTAGCTCGGCTTCCGTGATTTCGACTGAGCTCGGAGGGGAGTTGGGGGCGGCGTTGGGGGCGACTAGCGTGAACATCAAGGCTAAACGCTCCAAGGCGACACCGGTGGTTCAGAGAGCCCCAAGTGCGCGGGCCAAGGCGAAGTTGGGAGAAATGTCTTCCATGGAAAGTGCCAAGCTCCGCATTGCTGGCAAGAATATGGAAGCTGCTGGTAATCCCTTGCCTTCTTTTCGTATCCTAAATGCTTTCTCCGACGAACACCTTGCTAGTGTCCTTGACGATAGTGGCGTAGCTATTCCCGCTCCTCATAGTGATATTATCTCGCTTGTGCATGCTCGGGAAGAGGCGCAAGCTGCCTGCTTGGCTGAGGCGGCGACACGCTGCTCGGCCATGGACCAACTAGCCATCGTTCCAGTAGGGGCTGGGAACGATGGTGCACCGGATGAAGAGACACAAGCCAGGGAAGCGTGTGCTCTTCCTTCTGCTAGTCGAGCTCCGACGAGTCGGGTTTCGACGAGGAATAGAGTGGCGAAAGCGGTGACCTCCAGAGGAGTTCGCCTCCATAATCGCGTTATCTCTATGTGCTATCTTTTCTGGAATATACGTGGTTGTGGCCACGTGGGCCGGTGCACCCAACTTAGGGAATATATTGCGAAGGAATGGATTGATATCATGGCGCTTCAAGAAACGATCAAGGCCGACTTTTCTTTCAGAGAGCTTCTCACTTACGATCCCTTGCAGCGTTTTGTGTGGCACTGGATGCCCTCTACGGGTCATTCTGGTGGCTTTCTGATGGGTTGTAACCGTGATATCTATGACGTTTGATGGCTTCTCGCCCCTCGTTGGTTACCCCAAGTGGAAGGTTGAGATGTAGCATAGCGGCAAATTTCCCTTGGCAAAGATACCAAGGATCGAATCCCGTGAGACTCCGAGGGTCGACAAGTAGGTGTCAACGGCGCCAGAAACTTAGCGGTTGACGGGACCTGCACACAGATACAGATAACTTTGCTCCCAACGAGTACAGAGAGGTTGTCAATCCCTCCGGCCTTGTTGTTTACAAAGGATCAAACACAAGAGATAATAATGATAGCTATGACTGCAACTAGGAAATAAAAACAGGAAGTAAATAGAAGGTGTGATCAGCGGTGGTAATATGGACCGGGGTCCCATGATGTTCACTACTGATGTCTCTCTCCCAAAAGACGATAAAACAGCAAAGCGAGGTATCAAATTACAGCTGGGCAATTGACAGGATTATGTGCGCAAACCAGTGCTAACTATGCTGCAAAGAAAGGTAGAGGCTCAAAAGCATGGGCGGTACGCCAAGGCAAGTAGACCGAAATCCATCTGCATCTACTACTAATCATCCACCTTGAGATATCTATCCAGAACATCTCGCTGGTATTAAGTTGCGAATCCCACCCAAAGTGTAAACTCAAAGCAGTAGACAACTGCATTAAAAGAACTTTGCGTAAAGTAAACAATCCTTGCACCCGCAAGTACAAGCATCGTTGTTTTCTCCCTTGTGTCAACAGCACATCCCCTAGGCTCATGTTTATGTCACTCAAGCTAGTCATCAGGGGGCATGAACCCACAATCAAGCATAACGCTCCCTCTTGGAGTTACTACCTACTACTTGGCCAAAGCAATAAACAGCAACGGAGAACATGCAAGAATTACTCAAGAACAAAGATATAAAAGAGGTGAATCAAATATATTACTCAAGCACAATCTGAACATAGTCTCATAATCCATCAGATCCCAGCAAACTCAGCAAAGCAACAGCAGAAAGATTACATATGTGCCTCGATCATGTATTGCAGCTCACGAGGTCTAAACCATGAAGAGCAAAGAGGGGAGGAGAATATCACATAGCTACTGATCATGGACCCATGGTCCAAGGTGGACTACTCACGACTCATCCGGGAAGCGTCCATGGTGGTGGAGAAGCTCCCGGTGGTGGTTCTCCCCTCCGGCAGGGTGCCGGGAAGAGTTCTCCTGATGCTCCCGATCTTGGAAGCGCTGCGGCGGCGGAACAGAGGCGAGATCGCGAAAAAGGGTTCTGTCCTCGAGGGTTTCGGGATGAGAGGGATATATAGGCGAAGGGGGGCAGCCAGAGGCGGAGCAGGGGCCCCAGGCGCCCCCCTGGCGCGGCCAGGGGTGGGGCCGCGCCAGGTGGCCGCCTAGGCCTCCCCTGGCTTCCCTCTGGCCCATCTTTGGTTCTTCGTGAAGCTTCCTGTACGGTGATTTTTCCTATATTTTTCCTGGAATTTTTGGAGCACTTTTAATATGGGGGAAACCTGAAATAGAAAAACAGCAGAAAACAGGAACTGGCACTGTGGTGCACTGAGTTAATAGGTTAGTCCAAATATGATCAAAAGTGTATGGAAGTGCATCAATATCATAGCAATATCACACAAAAGAAGCATGGAGCAAGCAGAAATTATAGATACGTTTTGGACGTATCAACATCCCCAAGCTTAATTCCTGCTCGTCCTCGAGTAGGTAAATGATAACAAGCATAATTTCTGTGGTGACATGCTACCAACAATATAAGAAATTTTTAAGTAAAGCAATCAAGGCATGTAATTCAATTCAAGTCATAACAAGCAAGAGTCTATATTACCATTGTAACAAGCAACATAAGAACATAAAGGTGCAAGAGCTCTCGCTATCCGTGACTCGAATGTCTCCAAATGGTGTTTGCGTGCAAGAAAGGGGATAGGGATATACGAGAGAGTAAAACATAGTTTTTGTATTGTTGAGAACTTAATCTACTAAAGTTTCACACTTGGTATTCTTTGGAATCTTATCTTGACTCATCCCCAGACCACTAGCCAGGTACAATTCAAAATGATCCACTCCCTTTCGATATTTTGAGCACTCATGCAATGGATGAGCGTAAGCAAGAAAGTTGACACTTAGGATGGCAAAGAGAGAAAAATGATGAAGGGGGAAGACAAAAAAGGTGTGAAAGGCTCACATCAATGAGGACAATCATAGGCGAGAGAAAGCCAAATGATAGATATGATGTGAGGAGTAGGGATTGCCATGCAACGGATGCACATATGAGCTAAGGTAAGCTCTCCAATGGAACTAGTGGTGGTGCATCCAACTTGCTCGCTCAAGAAGACCTAGAGCTCTTTTGAGGAGGCTCATCATTGGAATATACAAGCCAAGTTCTATAGTGTGAAGGTCCCCACATAGCTATATGCATGAATGATAATCTCTATGGAGTACAAGGTATAAGATGAAGTACGAGTGTGGATCTCTCAAAAGGAATAGTAGTGTGCCCCCTTCTCTCTTTTTATTTCTTTTTCTCTTTTTTCTATTTCTTTATTTTTTTGTGGCCTCAATGGCTCTTTCTATTTAAATCTCATTTGTCCTCTTTGGGATCTTTTGATTTTGTCCTCTTTGGGATCTTTTCCTCACTTTAGGGGCAACACTCTATGTATTACAAGAAGTATAGAAGATCTTTCGCACTTTACAAAAGTACTCAACATAAAGAAAATGAAACTATCATGATGTATGCAAATGTATGCCTCTGCCGGTGTAGTAGGATATGCAATGATACTAGCGCGTCATGTAGCAATGATTAGGGCAAGGCCCAACTAGCATGCAGCTCATCGATCAAGCAAAAAGCATGTATGACATGAAGATCAAGTCATGAGAAGATGGATGTTGCATGGCAATTGATACGTCCAAAACGTATCTATAATTTCTGCTTGCTCCATGCCTCTTTTGGGTGATATTGCTATGATATTTAAACACTTCCATACACTTTTGATCATATTTGGACTAACCTATTAACTCAGTGCACCCCAGTGCCAGTTTCTGTTTTCGGCTGTTTTTGTATTTCAGGTTTTCATGTTACGATAACTGCCAGGAAAAATCCAGAAAAATTATATAAAAAATCAGCGTTCCAGAAACTACCGTGCGCCCGAAGGACAGC
>LR738709.1:3594129-3617167 GCA_902687465.1 Secale cereale | reverse complement strand
GGGGGGGGCGCCTGGGCCCCCCGAGGCTCCTCCGATGCCCCCCTTTGGCATATATTTAAAGCATCTCCCGAAACCCTCGAGGGAGGAACTCTTTTCACGATCGCATCTCTGTTCCACCGCCGCCGCCGCTTCCAAGATCGGGAGCACCAGGAGAACTCTTCCCGACACCCTGCCGGAGGGGAGGATCACCACCGGGAGCCTCTCCACCACCATGGACGCCTCCCGGATGAGTTGTGAGTAGTCTCCCTTGGACCATGAGTCCATGACTAGTAGCTATGTGATGTTCTCCTCCCGTTCTTGTGCTTCACTAATTAGTCCTCGTGAGCTGCCCTACATGATCGAGGCACATATGTAATCCTTATGCTGTTGCTATGATGAGTTTGCTGGGATCCGATGGATTATGAGATTATGTTCAGATTGTGCTTGAGTAATATATTTGATCTACCTCTTTTATATTTATGTTCGTATGTAATTCTTGCATGTTCTCCGTTGTTATTTATTGCTTTGGCCAAGTAATAGGTAGTGACTCCAAGAGGGCACGTTATGCTTGATTGTGGGTTCATGCCCCTCGATGACTAGTTTGAGTGACAGAAACATGAGTCTAGGGGATGTGCTGTTGCCACAAGGGGGAAAACAACGGTGCTTGTGCCCGCGGGTGCAAGGATTGTTTACTTTACGCAAAGTTCTTTTAATGCAGTTGTCTGTTGCATTGAGTTTACACTATGGGTGGGACTCGCAACTTAATACCAGCGAGATGTTCTCGATAGATATCTCAAGGTGGATGATTAGTAGTAGATATTGATGGATTTCGGTCTACTTACTTTGGCGTACCGCCCTTGCTTTGAACCTCAACCTTTCTTGCAATGTAGTCAGCATTGGTTTGTGCACATGGTCTTGTCAATTGCCCAGCTGTAATTCGTTTACCTCACATAGTTGTTTTATCGTCTTTTGGGAGAGAGACATCACTAGTGAACATCATGAGACTCCGGTCCATATTACCATCATTGATCACATCCTCTATTTACTTTTCGCTATTATTTACTATTGCAATTATATCTATCACTACTATCACTTGCGTTTAATCCTTTATGAACTACAAGGCGGAGAGATTGACAACCTCTATGTACTCATTGGGAGCAAAGTTATTTGTATCTGTGTGCAGGTCCACGTTGATTGCTAATATCTGGCGCCGTAGCAGTTGACACCTTCTTGTTGAACCTAGGAGTCTCTGGGGATTCGATCCTTGGTATCTTTGCCAAGGGAAAGACTTCCGCAACACTACATCTCACACCTTCCACTTGGGGTAACCAACGAGGGGCGAGAAGCCTAGCAGCAATGTATCTCGGAAAGGCTATGGAAATGCCTTGATAGGTAGGTATGGTGGCTGTTTTGAGGAAGGATATAATGAGGCTTATGATGACAGAGCGTATCGTGCCAAGGATTTGGATGCACCGGCGAAGTATGCGCCAACTCTCGAGGTGAGAAAGGGCAATGCACGACACCGAAGAGGCTAGAAAAATATGGCTAGGTGGAAGTGTCAACTTTCGAATACTAACATTAGTCTGAAGAACTCATGCACTTATTATCGGTAACTCTCAATCTAATTAGGATGTTCACAAAGAGACAAGTACCTCGAGGAGGAGTGTATGGGGGTTTGGTTATCCTTGCGCATCCTCGACTCATGGTACGTGAGTGTACTCTAATATTCGATCCCTCCAAAGATTAGTGATCCATCTAGTAGCTAAAGTTCTCAACTATTTTGTAGGTTTTCGAAAATAAACACGGATTGCCCAAAATACGACATCTATCACTAATAGGCTAAAGCTCTTGACACCAAAAGTTCAGACATTACTCATGGCAATACCTCAAAACTATTGCAAGTTACTACTAAAATTAAATAGCAACCTCAATTACCTACTTTAAGTTAAGACACACAACTCAGTGCAATAGGCAAACTCTCTTAACAAGATAAACATGAAAACTCAAGAGAGTTCAGGAACCAACTAAACAAAAGCTCTTTAAAAAGAAAAGCATGAAAACTAAGAGCTAAACATGACAGCAGCTATGGAAAGACAAAGACCACACACAACAAAGATAAGCATGAAAATCCTATGTTGTGTTCTAGGGTGAAGTGGAGCGTGTTTCTCTCCCACACAAAGAAAGCTGGGTTCTAACTTGTTATGAACAGCAAGCAAAGCTAAAGAAAACTAAAAAAAAAAGAAACTAAGAGCAAGACGCTCCAAGCATAGCACATAACGCATGAAGTGAAAAAATATAGTGGAACGAAAGACGAACTGATAATTGTTGATGGAGAAGGGGATGCATGGGGGCATCCCCAAGCTTAGACGCTTGAGTCTTCTTGAATATTTCTTGGGCGTGCACGGGGGCATCCTCAAGCTTGAGCGTTTGACCCTCCTGAATCTTCTTTTATCATCTTCCCTAGCACACTTGAAAACTCCCTTCATACATAACTCATCATAATCTTATTAGCGAGGTTAGTACCCACAATAAAATAATTTTTCCCTACTGGAAATAAAGATAATCTTGAAGAGCTACTGTTTCTCAAGATTGCCAAAAGGTTTTTGCAAAGAAAAAGCAAGCTCAAGGTTTGCAAAACGAAGAAAAGGCAAAACATGACAGAATCTGTGAAAAACAGACCAGCAGGTAGTAAATAATGTTTTCGGGGCACTTCTGCAATTCAAATCAAAAAACTCAGAACAGACACTCGAAAGCCAATTGTATAGAGCACGCTGTCAAAAAAATTCAGATCAAAAAGATGACCTGGTGATTTTATTCGAATTTTTCTGTCCAAGGACAAAATCTGTTTTCTGGACAGCACGTCACAACTTTTGAACTTTCTTGCAATCGGAGGCTAAACATGGCACAAAGCTGAAAAGAAAAGATACAATGATGATGCTACTGTAGTAACAAACATCAAGACACAACAAAAGCAAAATAAAACCTAATTCGTTGTGGGCTGCCTCCCAAAAGAGTTTTCTTTTATGCCTTTAAGCTAGGCATGATGCAAAAAGAGAAGATCAAGTTTATCAAGAGTAAGAGAATAGCTAGCCCGTGTAACGGACTCAAAAGGCAACTTAATCTTCTTTCTAGGGAAGTGTTCCATCCCTTTCTTGAGAGGGAATTGGAATTTTATATTGCCCTCTTTCATGTCAATGATAGCACCAACGGTGCGAAGAAAAGGACGTCCCAAAATAATTGGACATAAAGGTTCACATTCAATATCCATAATAGTAAAATCAACGGGAACATAATTTTCATTGACAATGATAAGAACATCGTCGATCTTCCCCAAAGGTTTCTTTACGGAAGAATCAACAAGACGAACACCAAAAGAACAAGGATCAAAAGGTTTCAATTCAAACATATCATACATTCTTTTGGGCATAATGGAGGTACTAGCTCCAACATCACATAAAGCATAGCAAGAGAAGTTGTTCAATTTAATTTTGACTATGGGATCCCAACCATCTTCTAGCTTCCTAGGGATGGAAGTCTCAAGCGTGAGCTTTTCTTCCCTAGCTTTGGTAAGAGCATTGGTGATATGCTTTGTGAAGGCAAGGTTAAGTGTGCTAGTGTGGGGGTCTTTAGCCATTCTGTGAAGAAAACCAATAACTTCAGAAAGGGTGCAATTATCAAAATCAAGGTCACTACTATCAAGTAAAGTGGTAGTGGTGTCCTTTAGGCTCACTTGTTTGGTAGCTTCTATGGTCATAGGAGTTTCTTCTTCTACGGTTGAGGTCATAGCATCACCATTAATAGGTCCAATGGGACTAGGAGTGCATTGGGTGCTAAGAGTTTGGATATCCTCAACAACTTGGATAGTAGCAACAGTGTGGTGGGTAGGAAGGCTCTTAATTCTATCTTCTTCCTCCTCTTCTCTAGCCCATCTCTCTTTAAGTTTAGCCATCATCCTAATGTTTTCATTAATTTGCACTTGAATAGCATTCATAGGAGTGGTCTTCCTCTCCTCAAGAGGAGAAGTTCTAATTTTAAGCAACTCTACCTCATGGGCTAAATTGTCTACCTTTGAAGAGAGATTATCTAGTTTGTCTAGTTTTTCTTCTACACTCTTATTGAAGGCCTTTTGGGTAGTGATGAAGTCTTTAAGTATAATCTCTAGTTCAGAAGTGGAGTTCTTGGTGCTAGGATAAGCATTGTTGTTCCCATAGGAATTAGAGGGGAACGGTCTAGGGTAGCTACCAAAATTACTCCTATAAGCATTGTTATTGAAATTGTTTCTAGAGATAAAGTTCACATCTACTTGATCTTGAGCAATCAAAGAATTTAAAGGAACATCATGAGGATCAATATAAGATTGCTTGGAAAGTAGAGACATGATCAAGTCAACTTTTTCATTTAGGGAGGAAATCTCCTCGACAGAGTTTACCTGCCTACCTGTTGGAGCGCGTTCGGTGTGCCATTGGGAATAATTGGTCATCATCTCGTCGAGAAGCTTCGTGGCAGCACCAAGTGTAGTTGACATAAAGGTTCCTCCCGCGGCCGAATCTAACAAGTTCCGCGAGGTAAAGTTCAAGCCTGCATAAAAAGTTTGGATAACCATCCAAGTTGTCAAACCATGAGTAGGGTAGTTCTTCACAAGAGATTTCATGCGTTCCCAAGCTTGGGCAACGTGTTCATTATCCAATTGTTTAAAATTCATTATGTTACTCCTTAGTTGGATAATTTTAGCAGGGGGATAGTACTTCCCAATAAAGGCATCCTTGCACTTGTCCCAAGAATCTATACTATTCCTAGGCAAGGATTGAAACCAGATTTTAGCTCCTCCTCTCAAGGAGAAAGGAAAAAGCTTAAGCTTAACAATATCACCATCTACTTCTTTGTACTTTTGCATATCACAGAGCTCAACAAAATTATTTAAGTGCAAAGCAGCATCATCTCCAGCACCGGAGAATTGATATTTCATAACTAGGTTCAGCAAAGCAGGTTTAATCTCATAAGAAGGTGCTGAAGTGGCAGGTGTAGCAATTGGCGTGCAGATAAAGTCATTGTTGTTATGACTAGTGAAGTCACACAACTTGGTGTTCTCGGTGGAACCCATAGCAGCAGCAAGCAAGATAACTATTTTTGTGGTTTTTGGTAAGGGACACTAAAGCAAAAACTGCAAGGTAAACTAACAAGACTAAAAAGCAAAGATAAAAGATAGCGTGCAACTCCCCTATCTTGAAGAGTGGAGTCCCCGGCAACGGCGCCAGAAACTTGCTTGATGGCTTCTCGCCCCTCGTTGGTTACCCCAAGTGGAAGGTTGAGATATAGCGTAGCGGCAAATTTCCCTTGGCAAAGATACCAAGGATCGAATCCCGTGAGACTCCGAGGGTCGACAACTAGGTGTCAACGGCGCCAGAAACTTAGCGGTTGACGGGACCTGCACACAGATACAGATAAATTTGCTCCCAACGAGTACAGAGAGGTTGTCAATCCCTCCGGCCTTGTTGTTTACAAAGGATCAAACACAAGAGATAATAATGATAGCTATGACTGCAACTAGGAAATAAAAACAGGAAGTAAATAGAAGGTGTGATCAGCGGTGGTAATATGGACCGGGGTCCCATGCTTGTTCACTAGTGATGTCTCTCTCCCAAAAGACGATAAAACAGCAAAGCGAGGTAAACAAATTACAGCTGGGCAATTGACATGATTATGTGCGCAAACCAATGCTAACTATGCTGCAAAGAAAGGTAGAGGCTCAAAAGCATGGGCGGTACGCCAAGGCAAGTAGACCAAAATCCATCTGCATCTACTACTAATCATCCACCTTGAGATATCTATGCAGAACATCTCGCTGGTATTAAGTTGCGAATCCCACTAAAAGTGTAAACTCAAAGCAACAGACAACTGCATTAAAAGAACTTTGCGTAAAGTAAACAATCCTTGCACCCGCAAGTACAAGCACCGTTGTTTTCTCCCTTGTGGCAACAACACATCCCCTAGACTCATGTTTCTGTCACTCAAGCTAGTCATCAGGGGGCATGAACCCACAATCAAGCGTAACGCTCCCTCTTGGAGTTACTACCTACTACTTGGCCAAAGCAATAAACAACAACGGAGAACATGCAAGAATTACTCAAGAACAAAGATATAAAAGAGGTGAATCAAATATATTACTCAAACACAATCTGAACATAGTCTCATAATCCATCAAATCCCGGCAAACTCAGCAAAGCAACAGCAGAAATATTACATATGTGCCTCGATCATGTAGGGCAGCTCACGAGGTCTAAACCATGAAGAGCAAAGAGGGGAGGAGAACATCACATAGCTACTGATCATGGACCCATTGTCCAAGGTGGACTACTCACGACTCATCCGAAAAGCGTCCATGGTGGTGGAGAAGCTCCCGGTTGTGGTTCTCCCCTCCGGCAGGGTGCCGGGAAGATTTCTCCTGATGCTCCCGATCTTGGAAGCGCTGCGGCGGCGGAACAGAGGCGAGATCGCGAAAAAGGGTTCTGTCCTCGAGGGTTTCGGGACGAGAGGGATATATAGGCGAAGGGGGGCAGCCAGAGGCGGAGCAGGGGCCCCAGGCGCCCCCTGGCGCGGCCAGGGGTGGGGCCGCGCCAGGTGGCCGCCTGGGCCTCCCCTGGCTCCCCTCTGGCCCATCTTTGGTTCTTCGCGAAGCTTCCTGTATGCTGATTTTTCCTGGAATTTTTGGAGCACTTTTAATATGGGGCAAACCTGAAATAGAAAAATAGCAGAAAACAGGAACTGGCACTGTGGTGCACCGAGTTAATAGGTTAGTCCAAATATGATCAAAAGTGTATGGAAGTGCATCAATATCATAGCAATATCACACAAAAGAAGCATGGAGCAAGCAGAAATTATAGATACGTTTTGGACGTATCAACGTTCTGCAGTGGGGTGTAGGGGTTTTCTTTCTGTCTGCTACTATTAAACATCGGGGGTCTAGGATGTCTTGGGTTATCATTTGCGTTTATGGCCCTGCCGACCACTCTAGATCCCACACTTTCCTGATAGAATTAACTTCTTTGGTTGGGTCGAAGCGGGCCCTCGACTTGCCTGTGGTTGTGGGAGGCGATTTTAATTTGATTCGCTCGGGGGCGGACAAGAACAACGATAACATTGACTGGACTAGGGTGTCCATGTTCAATCAAGCCATTGCGGCTGCGGCACTCCGCGAGGCGGCACGAACTGGGGCCAGATATACCTGGACCAATAAACAAGCCTAGCCAGTGCGGAGTGTTTTGGATAGGGTCTTTTTTACGCCTGAATGGGAGGTTCTTTTCCCCCTTTGCTCTCTAGTAGCTGAGACGCGTATTGGGTCGGATCATGTGTCTTTAAATTTTTCCTCTAGAGAGGATTTCATCCGTAGAAGCCAGCGTTTCTACTTTGAAATGGCCTGGTTTGAGGCGGAGGGCTTTGCCCAATTGGTGGTGGATCGTTGGGGGATGATCTGCGGCCAACTGGGACCTCAACGAGGGCCTGCCGAGTTGTGGACCGCGGCGACGGGCAAGCAGCGGGCTTTCCTAAGGGGATGCGGAGCAAACCACGGTAGCGAGTCCAGGAAGGAGCGAGCCAGAATTACGGAGGAAATCTCCAGGCTAGACCTCGAGGCTGACCACCATCCCTTTTCGGAGGCTGAGTGGTCACACAGATATGCTTTGGAAAACCACATCCTTGCAATTCTGCGTGCCGAGGAGGAATACTGGCGTCACAGGGGCGGAGTCAAATGGGTGACGAAAGGAGACACAAACACCGGTTACTTCCATGCGTATGCCAATGGAAGGAAACGGAAATGCACCATCCTGCGCCTCCAATCCGACAATGGTCTTTTGCTAACTCAGGACCAAATTTCGACCCATATATATGAGTTTTTCATAGGCCTTTTGGGGACTGCTGACGAATAAAGCCATTATGTCTGCGTGAGGATCTGTGGGATCTGGCAGAAAGAGTCTCTCCGGCTGAGAACGACAGCCTTGCTCTCTCTTTCTTGCCAGAGGAGATTGACAAGGCTGTGAATGACATGAAGACAGACACGGCGCCCGGCCCTGACGGGTGGCATGTTGAGTTCTTTAAATGTTTCTGGCCGTGCCTTAAGCATCTTTTCTATGATATCTTGAACAGTTTTGCCATGGGTACGGTAGACCTATCTCGCCTAAATTACGGGGCTATTAGCCTTATCCCAAAGGTCAAAGGGGCAGACAACATCAAACTCTTCCGCCCCATTACTCTGATTAATGTGTCGTTTAAGATCTGTGTGAAAGCTTTTGCCTCGCGTTTGGCACCGATTGCGCAGCATGTCATCACCCTAGTCAGACTGGTTTTCTCAAAAACAGAAACATCCTTGAAGGCCCAATTGCGCTGCTAGAAATAGTACACGAACTTAAACGTACCAAGGCGCATGGCGTGCTTCTCAAACTAGATTTTGAGAAAGCCTATGACCGCGTAAACTGGGAGTTTGTGCGGGAGGTCCTCCTCAAAAAGGGTTTTGAGGCGGGCTTTGTCCACCGTATAATGCATCTCGTGTGTAGTGGGCACACGACTGTCACTATCAATGGTTCTATGGGCAGTTTCTTTCGTAACAAACGTGGCCTTAGACAGGGAGACCCTAGTTCGCCGCTTATATTTAACTTTGCTGTGGATGCATTGGCTTCCATGATTAACCGAGCGCGGGCAGCTGGACACATTAGAGGCTTGGTCACCCACCTAATCCCTGGCGGTGTGACACACCTTCAATACGCAGATGATACAATGCTGATGTTTGAGCCCAACGAGCATAGCATTGCTTCGGTTAAGCTCCTCCTGCTCGCGTTCGAGATTCCATCGGGGCTTAGGATCAACTTCTTGAAGAGTGAAGTGATCACCATAGGGATGGACGATCTCGATAGCTCTAGGATAGCTAACTTGCTAAACTGTAATCGAGGGCGTTTCCCGATTAAATATCTTGGACTCCCTATCTCGTCCAAGAATTTAACCATTGCATAGTGGGAACCTCTCTACGGCAAAGTGGCCAACAGGGTCAGCCCGTGGCGGGGAAGGTTCATGTCCTCGGCGGCAAGGCTTATCTTAACTAACACGAGCCTATCTTCCCTCCCACTCTTCACAATGGGGATGTACCTTTTGGCAGATGGTGTTCATGCCAAATTTGACACCCCGCGCTCCCGCTTCTTTTGGGAAGGAACTGGGACCAAACGCAAATATCATCTGGTAAAATGGGCGGCTGTTTGCAGACCCAAAAAAGCTGGTGGGCTTGGAGTCACGAACTCTAAGCTCATGAATGTAGCCTTGCTAACTAAACGGTGGTGGGGTCTTGCTCAAAACGAGTCGGGACTCTGGGCAAATATCCTTCGGGCCAAATACTTCCCGGATGGCAATGTTTACAAGGCACAAACCCGTGGATCGGCGTTTTGGAATCTGATCCAAGCCGTACGACCAACCTTTACGTTAGGTGCACAGTTTTGTGCCAACAATGGCAATTCCATTCGTTTTTGGCTTGATCATTGGTGGGGCCACAAACCACTTTGGCAGTCCCATCCGGACTTATACCAACTAGGCACGGACACCAACATCATGGTGTCCGACGCTCTTAGAGTACAGCCGCCCGCGATCTCCTTTATTAGGAATCTAGGGACGGAGGACGCCGCGCGTTGGGAAGCCTTGTTGGAATCTTGGGAGGATCGTCGGCTTAACAGTGAGGCTGACACCACCTCTTGGAAGCTTACATCTTCCAAAAAAATTACGGTTAAATCTCTTTATGACAAGTTGTCCAATGGCAAAGTGCTTGACATAGCCAGGGGGCTTTGGAAGGCCGGTTTACCACTAAAAATCAAGATTTTCATGTGGCAAATGTTGCGCAACCGCTTACCTATTTCTGATAATGTGGCCAAACGTAACGGGCCGGCGGACGGGTCGTGCACCACTTGCGGGTTAGGAGAAAACGCGAACCATGTCTTCTTTGGCTATGCCTTGTCTAGATTTGCATGGAGTGTTGTCCGCAAAGCTTTTAAACAAAACTGGAATCCTCATTCGAGCCCAAAGAGGGGCCAATGCGAGAATTGTGTGTGGATGCGTTGGGGCGCTCCTTTGGGCCCTTTGGTCAGTCCGGAACAAAATCACGATTGAACACAAGTTCCCGACCCACCCGGCTGACATCATCTTCAAATGCCATCTGTTTTTACAGGTCTGGATGCCGTTGGGAAAACCGCGTGACGAGCTACTCATGTCGGCGACTATGGAGCAGATCAAGGCTGCGATGGTGAAGGCGCGTCACGTCTGAAGCCCGCATCGCTTGTTATCTACCTTGCCATCGTTTGATCTGTTCCCATTTTGGTGTTTGCAGGGCCGGTCCTGATATTTCGGGGGCCCAGGGAGAAATTACAACCCGGAGCCCCTACTATAAAGATCAAAGTCTAGATTGAAGTAAGAAATAGAGCAACGGGCACACGAAATCAAATTTTGTACTACGTCATATGCGAGACCATCTAAGATCTGACTGCTGCTGCACCATATGAACGTGACCAACTAAAAAGAGGAGGTTAGGGATGACCTTATAAGTGAGGTGGCTTCGTCTTGCACATGAGAGGCATCGCACGAACGGGGGATAACACAGCGGGACCGGGGACCTGGAGAAAGACCAGCCGGCCGCATGGCGGAGAGCGATCTACATCGGTGTTGCGACTCTCGATCGAGCCCCCCGGGGGAATAGGATCGCCACCAAGCGGCGAACTCGCGATGAAAAGAAGGAAAGCAGGGATTTCTCCGTGCGTCTAGGTCACTGCCTCCTTATGGTCCGGGCCTTGGGCTCCTTGCGAACCCCCTGGAGGGGGCCCCTAGATTTCGGGGGCCCTGGGCGGCCGCCCCCCTGCCACCCCCTCAGGGCCGGCCCTGGGTGTTTGGGCCCAGCGCTTGTGCTGTTTTATTTGTACTCTATGGCCCTTCGATGTTAGAACTATCGTGTCTCGTGTCTTTAGTTTGGTGTTGTAAAACTATTTAAGTGTGGTTTGGATGCTGCCTTAGTGGCTTTATTAACTTAAAGCCGGACGGTCCCAGCGTATACGTTCCAAAAAAAATGGTGGAGCAGCATGGCCACGGCCTCAGGGTCACCGTCGCGGATGCCAGGTTTCAGTGTGCCGTTGGCACACCCTCTCTCATGAGGAGCGTCGCCAAGCCCCACAAGGTGATCATCACCGTCGAGGAAGGGTCCATCGGCTGGTTCGGCTCTCACGTGGCTCAGTCCCTCTTAATACAAACCAAACCGGACAAGCTCAACATGTGTAGCAAACTCTCATCCTAGCACAAAGTTGACCATGGAATAGATATAAAATCATGCATGTTATACAATAACACAACAAAGATCACCTGTCAAGTAGCTAGTGAGGCAAAATCGAGAGCTACATCAAAAAAGAGGTGGGATTTAACAAATAAAGGTCTAACCAAGATGTGCCATCCGATGTTAATCAAGCACTGGATATAGTCCTCCATACATAAACATACCCAAGGCACCTCGCTTGTCAGCAACGTGCCTACGGATCCTCCCAAATCCCCCCTCGCCCCAGCCGTTTCCCCACGAGTTCTTGAAGCGCCAATACTTAACGCCGTCGGGATCCGTACCATAACCGACAATCAGGACAGCATGCCATGTAGTTGCGCTACCGTCAGGTAGAGCTTCGCACTCCATGATGCCTCCTTTGTAGTTAAATAGATCAGACGTACCCTGTAGACGGACAACCACGGGCCGCTTCGCTACTGCTTCCTCGAGAGCTTCCTCAGTCGAGTCGACGGACCAAAAGCCTAGTATACGTGTTGTTGCTGCCACTGTCTTGTCCCTCTTGCAACCCGAAGCACTTCTCTTGGCCATGTATGGGTAGGATGATTCGCTGGAGAGTCCATTATCTCGTATGTACTTGAAGGCAAGTTGATAGTAGCCACCGTTGCAACCGTTGTTCTCTGTGTTGCAGTCGATAAGCTCTTGAACTGATAGGGAGATCGATTGCAAGGTCTGAAGATAGTGCGCTGCTTCGACCGATGCTGTTGTGGCCATGGCCAAACAACAACCTGCAACAAATGTGCAAGTTCAGGTTAGGATCTATGCTAGCTATGTCAACAACTGAGTTGCATAATTATGAACTCTTAATTATGCGACCCCTGCCCGCAGAGCTGAAAATAAACTAACATCTACATGGATGCCCACGGCTGAGAAGACACTTACCACAACTGTCCTGTTTCCTCACAACCGGAGAGACGGCGCCAGCTTCGACCCAGTCGATCTGTGAAGGGTGGGTAGACTTCTCAGCATCCTCTCCAATATTGTTCATATGCCAGATTCCAAGACCAAGAGCAACGTGTACGGTGCACCAGGCAGGGATCGCTATGACATGCATCTTGTGGTCCCTGGAAGAACGATACAACAACTTACTAGGTCAATCCGGTCCCGCCAAGCAGGCCAGGGCCCTTAATGATGAGAAACTTGTTGAATATATGAGCAAATTGCTACGAAATTTAATCCGAATAAACAGTAAATAAATCATGACGATAGTAACAGAGAACGAAACTATTCTGAGAAACCTCATGAGCAATCTGAATATAACCCCTTCATGTACATGATTGGATCGATTAATGGAGGGACATGATGCACGTTTACATTGTGGCAACCATGCATATATTCTAGGGTTCGCTCGCTGAGAAAACATGATGCAAGTCAGTGAAACTATAAGAGTCAGCCGCCGCGGCCCGTGTGTTTAACAGATTTACTACTACGTACCTTACAAAGCGATGGATACTCCGAGACTGCAATTTGGTCACCAATGGTTGAAAGAGCGAATTATGCAAGGGCCGTAGGTGTGGCAGCCTAGCTAGGGATGGCCTCAACAGCGATCCGGCCGCCACTGCGGCCTGGCGGCGCCACCGGATCCTGCCCACGGCGCTGAATACCCGACGAAACATGCCACCCTACACCTGCTTGCTATCTCCATTGCCCGCTGAATATGGCGGATGAGGAGGAGGACGAGTGTTGGGCAAGAAAACGAGATTTATGAGCTGCTTTTTTTGTTAGATTATTAATCAGCTGATGCTCCGAGACGAGAAAGAGCAGCCTAATCGCCTCAATAGCTCATGTATGGACCGGCCCACTGGCGCGACCCATTAGCCGATTCTTGTTTACTTATTTTCAATTTCAAGTTTTTTGCTTGGTATTTTCTGGAGAAAAAAAATCCAAGTAACCGAACATTTTTATACAACGTGAAAAGTGAAAAACTGTTTTTTTTTGCGGATAAAAGTGAAAAACTGTTAGCATAACTGAATATAAATGTTTAATATATGGAATAAAGATTAATATCATATTTGAAAAAGGTTCATGTAGATATAAGAAAACATTCATGTATTGGAAAATATTCGCATATTCCTAAAAAAATCTTAGGCTCAAACAAAGCTTCTTTCACAAACGTTTATATATATATGTTCATCTTGTTTCACGTTCACATTTTTCCCTAAAAAGGAAAGGAAAAATGAGAAAGGAAACTAAAAGATTACTGCATAAAAAAAGAAAAAGTTAAAAAGGGAAAATAATAGACAAAGAGAAAAAGTCGAAAAGCAACTAGGGGAAAAGAAAAGGAAGATGAAAATAAAAATGGAAGGGAGAGAAAAAAAATAGCCAAAGAAGGGATGGTGCTTCAACGTTTTAGCCACGTCCTATGGACTGAATGCATAACATCGTCAAGGAGGGTCTTAGTGCGCCTCCTCCGTGTGGAAGGCCTTTTAAAATTTAGCCTATCAAACGGCCCCTTATCCTTCAACTCCTTATATTCTCTATGCTAAAAAAAAGCGGTTCCTAGCAGAACTCTTAAATTTAGATCTTCAAAACATTCACACAACTTTGAACATCAATAGCCCTATTTGATTAAAACTACATTGCATAACGGATATACCCATAGAGAGCACCAATATGTTCAAACTACGTACAGTGCATAAACATGAACTTACTCTCGTTGATTCGAACGGAAAAAATTAAAAACACTAGTCGACTTAAACCTAATCAGAGTCTACTTCGGTTTCCTCGTTGGCAACCCCTTTCTTGTACAGCAGGAGCCATCTTCTCGCCGGTGAGCTTCGGATACATCCGGTGGAGCTCGGCCATATACTCCTCATCGGAGCGCCCGCCTCTAGTCGCTCGAAACCCTCCCTGTTCTTCTGCAACTTGCGGTGGGAGACCAATCGGTGGTCAATCTCGACGGCGGACAGGACATTGCGGCTGTTAATGGGGAATTTGAGTTTCGTTGCGCTGTCGTAGAGGGCCACCACATTGAAGCCATACACCCTCGCTGCCAGCTTGACTTTAACGAACCCAGCCAGTAACAGATGGCGGTGTTTGTCTCCTTTATTTCAGACCCCTATGTCCCCCACGGTTGTTGTCGCACGCTGTGTTACTTACTGTTCGGAAGTGGTGCCGGCAGGTTGGCCGCAAAGGAGAGACAGGAAAGGGCACCGCCACGGCGGCCTTGGGTGGGTTGTATGTCGAGGCATGGGTCCACACTTCTAATCGATGGTGACGACCTCTGACGGCTGGATTCCGCCATTTTGGGGCGTCGTCAGTCAACTGGAAGGTTGGATGGAGGTGCGTGATGGCTGCAGGAGGGCCCATGGGGAGGTGTACGCTGGATTTGGGCGACAGTGGCGTCGATGCGGTGCGTTACAGGAGAGGGATGGGTGGTTATTTTTACGGAGAAACGGCGCCAACTAAGTAATAATTATATAATGGCCACCCGATGCGAGGAGTAAAAGGTATTCTCTCTAAAAACTATACAAGGGATCGGCTAGGTTCTCTTTAGCTGCTTAATAAAAGGTAAACGTTTACGTGTGGCACGTACGCCAGCTGAGTTTTCGGCCGGTGGCACCGCTTGCTCCGCGTCTGCGCGTAGGCCCAACCAAACATCCGCCGCATATTACCTTATCTCTTGAGGCCCACGTCATCCGCTCATTCTCTTCTGCACCACAAGCTCTGCTCTCCTCTTTTTCCTCTTCTGTAGATGCTCACGCCTCCGCCGCTAGTGACTGGTTGTGCCGGCCGGCCATGGCTACCCCCACCCTCGCCCCTCTCACACCCCACCAGAGGCAAGCGTTGCCTCCACCCTCGCCCCCCCTCACATCTCACCAGCGACAAGTGCTGCAAACCAACACCCATTGGTGTTGTGGATGGCGGCGACAAGGGATGGAGACGCGCGGCAGCCGGCGTTTGGACGTTGCAACCACAGCGACAAGTGATGGAGATCCGGCCTTTTGTTTTTGGAACCAGGCCCAATTTTTTCTGCCAATGCCTTGGTTTTTTGCTGGAACAAATTATTTTTGCTACTATGTTTTTGCTTTTTGCTGGAACCAGCTTGAAGCCGCTATGGGGAAAAAGCTTCCACCCTGGGGAGAAAAAGCTTCAACCGGCTGTGGAAAAGCTTCATTCGGCTGGAGGAAAAGCTTCAAGTGCCATGAGGAAAAAGCTTCCACCGCTGGAAAAAAGATTCATTGGTGGAAGAAGCTTCAACCGGTGATTTAATTTGCTGGAACCCATTGATTATATTGCTGATACGAGTTTTCTTCATGAGGTGCGGCACGCGAGGCACTTTATTTGTTTGTTTTTGATGCATTTGTGCTTTTTGCTGGAACCATCAACTAATTTTGCTACGACGAGCTTTGATTTTTTTTTCTTGAACCGCCTGAAGCGAAGCTGGGACCAGATTTGTTAGCAACTGGTTTCTGTTGCAACCATCCAATCCACGAGCAGCGATGATGAGCCCGTTAGCGGCCTCGTGAGCCGGCGAGCGGCGGCCACAGAGCTTCAAGCGGGAGGCCATGGAAGGGCGACGAGGAAGCAGGAGGGCTGGGAAAACTGTCGAAAGGAAGGAGACAGGCGCGGGAGAAGAGGGGTGAAATCGTGTAGTCTAGGACGCGCGCATCGTGCGGCTGGGGCCGACCGGCCGAAATATCGGTCGGCGAGCCGGTGCCTAGCTAGAAGTCGCCTTAAAAGTGATTTTTTTTATACTCATCTAAAGGCTTTTACCAAAAAGAGCACACATACAAGGACTAGTTCAAACGCACACACCCAAGTCTCACAGACAAGTACGAAGGTTCTGCTGGGCACAGCTCAACAAGCCCAAAATATAAAAAGAAAAAACGCCGGGGTGCCAAACATAAAAAGATTCTGCACAGCTCATCTAAATGCTTTTAAGGGGTGGACTAGGGATGCTCAAACTTCTACTCGGACTGAATTAAAAAACAAAAACTTCTACTCGGACTAGTACTCCGCGTACACATCTAGCATGGACACGATCGAGGAAACCAAATTAACACGGCTACCATGATCTGTGGTTCCACCCAAACTGACTCCTACACGAACAGAATTCTCACTTACGTAGACTTTTGACAAGATTTACCTAACAAGGAGTATATATAGAAGGGGGTGGGCTGGATACGAAAACGAGATAGAAGAAACAGACGCCATGTCGGCGCCGGGTGAGGAGGCAACCCTGAACGACGACGTGATAACGGAGATCCTCCTGAGGCTACCGTGTACCTCGGTGCTCCGCTCCCGAGCCGTCTGCAAGGCGTGGCACCGCATCACCACCGACCCCTCTTTCCTCGCAGCCCACGCCGAGCGCCGCCCAGCCGAGCTGCTCGCCGTGTCAGGAGGACCTGGATGGGCTTGTCAAGATCGTGTCGACACAATCCCGCTGTCTCTCGGAGCCGACGGCGGCGGCCCGACGGGGCGCCGGCGTGAGCTCCATTACCCGGAGCACTGTGATGTTCACTTCCTGGTGGGTTGCTGCGATGGGCTCCTGCTGTTCCTGATGGACAGCTTCCCTCGGGGTCAGTCCTGCTCCTACTTCTTCGTGTCCAACCCGGTGACCAGGCAGGGGACTTGGATAGACCTGATGCCGCCGGCTTGCCGCGGCAACCTGATGGTGCTCTGCGGCTTCTACCGCCACGGCCCGTCCGGCGAGCACCGGTTTCTCGTCCTGGCAAACGAACGACAAAGCCCGAAAATCCCGATCAACATGGGCTCCGTCACCGGCTCGGCGGCGCACTACGTTTTCAATTTCTCAGCCGCCACCGTGTCCTCGGAGGCTCCTCGCCGGCTGGGGCCGGTGGCCGGAAACAACGTAGTCGTCAAGCCCAACTGCTCCGAGAACCAGGTCCCCAGCCACCTCTACCATCGGGGGAAGCTTCATTGGACGACACATCCTCAGGCCACGAGCACGGGCAAGATCTTGGCTTTCGACACGCTGTCCGAGGAATTCCGGCTAATATCGTGCCCGGCGTGGCCAAAGGGTGAAAACTACTATCTGCACGACCTCTGCCTCCTGGAGTTGCACAGCAGGCTAGCCATAACGACCACTCTACTCTGTGGTGATTTCATGGAGCTCTGGGTGCTCGAGGACTACGACGACGACCAGAGCTGGTCACACCGTTTCCGGATCCAACTGCCGCCGCTGTTCTGTTTACGTTGGACGATGGGCACCGGTGTCCCTAACGTCATTCTTGTGGGATGCTACATGGAAAAATTAGCGGCGGTATACAATCTTACCGAGAAGTGGAGCGTAGAGAAGGTAGGGCTTGTCAACAGTAACACGTCGGCTCGTCACTTTCTCTTCAAGGAGAGCCTTGTGCCACACCCCTTTTTTGATCCATATTAATTTTGTCATGGAAAGTCACGCATGATTCTCATCAATAACTATACTCTCTGGCGATGTCTACTTTGCCTTGAATTTCCTATCATTCCCAGATACGTACATGAAATGAGGAATACTAATATATAGTAGTACTACATAGCATTGAGGTTAGCTCTCGTATGTCCTTATAGTTCATTGGAATCCTTTCATCTTGGTTTGTAATACTCCTACCTACTTACATCTGTTTGCAAATGTACTTTTTCCTTTTGCCTTTTGGAACACAAATTTAAGTATGTGCCGGTCCTAGTATTTCTAAAGTAAGGTAGTGATGTTTTTATTCTACAAAAATATTTCTCACCACTAGCATCAACATTCATAATATATTTCCGTGGTACCGAATAGTATAAGGAAAGCGTTTAATTTCAGCCAGATGAAAACTGACAAACGCAAGCCTCCTCGTGCTTCCGCCACGGGGCCTGCACGAGACGCACCGCTCTCCTCTATCTCTCCACCTTATCTTCTCCGTAGCTGCATTTCCCCCTTGCTCCGTCCTATATCCCCATTTCCTCCAGCGAAGGAAAGCAACCTCGACCATTCAACCGGCCACCACAAGGGACAGCACGGCTGCGTCCCATCCCGGGCCACCGGTGCTACGAGGGTGGGGGGTATCATGGTTGCTTCTCATCCGGGTTACCCACGCTGCAAAGACAGAGGAGTTGTGTCCCCATGGATCTCGCCATGGCGGCGGAGCTACAGTGCAGCACAAGCGGCGTCGCGATCTGTGGAGCTCGCCGGGCTGGCGGTGCTGCAATGGAGGTACATCACGGGCATAACACCAGCGCTGCAAAGCAGGGAAAACTGCGTCGCCGTTGATATCACCATGATTGCAGAGCTGCAATGGAGAACAAGCGGCCTCGCGACCTGTGGAGCTCGTTGGCGACGGTGCTGCAATGGAGCTCACCGGCGTCTCCCGATGATGAAGTGTAGTGCTCGTTGGTGGCTCTCGAAGCTGCAGTGCAGCAGTCGGTGCTCCAATGGAGCTCTCGCCGGCGGCTCTCGAAGCTGCAGTGCAGCGCGCGATGCTCCACTAGAGCTCTCTCCGGCGGTTCCTGGTGTTGCGTTCCAGCACTCGTCGACGGCTCTCGGAGCCGCGATGCAACGCTTGATGCTCGATGCAACGCTTGATGCTCGGAGCCGCGATGCAACGCTTGATGCCTACGTTCCATGAGTTGTTCAATGGACATTTACAGCTCTTTCATCTAAACTTTGGAACAATAACGTTGTTTCCCAAGAAGGAGGAGGTTGTGCGCATTGAGCTTCCAAATCTTCACCAAGGTTGGCACGAATAGGTTGATGCGGATTGCCCATTTGGTAGTACAACCAACTTGGACAGCTTTCATGCCAGGGAGACACATCCTAGAAGGAGTTGTCATCTTACATGAAACTCTACATGAATTCCATTCGAAGAAACGGGATGGTGTTATTTTCAAAGTGTATTTCGAGAAAGGGTATGATAAGGTCAAATAACTCTTCCTCCAACAAGCCTTGCGTATGAAGGGGTTCAACGAAGCCTAGAGGAAACATATGGATTCCTTTATTCAGAAAGGTAGTGTTGGGATTAAGATGAATGATGACACATGTCATTATTTCCAAACGCATACGGGCTTAAGGGAGACCCGATGTCTCCTGTTTTCTTCAACATAATAGCGGATATGTTAGCAGTCCTTATAAGTCGGGCTAGAAAGAATGCCCAACTAGGAGGACTAGTTCTGCATCTTGTGGATGGGGAAGTGTCCATACTACATTACGCAGATGACACAATTATATTCATGGAACATGATCTTGCAAAAGCTATAAATATGAAGCTTGTGCTCCATTTATTTGAACAATTGTCGGGACTCAAAATTAGTTTTAACAAAACCAAATTGTTATGTTTTTTGAGAGCCAAAGAGGAACAAGATGCATACAGACAATTGTTTGGTTGCGAAATGGGCTCCCTATCGTTTAGTTACCTAGGGATTCCAATTCACCATCGTCGATGGTCGAATAAAGAGTGGAGGTGCATTGAAGATAGATTTGAAAAAGACTAAGCTTCTAGATGGGCAAGCATATGTCCTATGGAGGTTGGCTTGTTGATAAACTTGGTTCTGGTGAGTCTGCCGATGCTCCTTCTGTCCTTCTTTGAAGTACCGGTAAGTGTACATAAAAGATTGGAATTCTATCGATATCTCTTCTTCTGGCAATGCGATGAGGTTAAGACGAAATACAGATTGGTTAGATGGGATATCATTTGTAGGCCCAAGGACCATGATAGGTTAGGGACCGTGAACTTAGAAGTTAAGAATATATGCCTTCTTAGCAAATGGCAATTCAGGTTATCTGTTGAGACTAAGCATATGTGGGTACAAATTTTGCGTAATAAGTACCTACAATCTAAGACATTGGTCCAGGTTACCGCTAGGCCTAATGACTCACCGTTCTGGCAGGGGTTAATGTGTATGAAAGCATCCTTCTTTCAAAGGGTGAAATTTATCATTGTTAACGGTAACACAACTAGATTCTTGGAAGATGCATGGTTAGGGGAGATACCATTTGCCTTATAATATCCCACTCTATGTAATATTGTATAATGTATGGAAGATTACATCGCTACAGTATTACAATTGGTCCCTCTTAATATCTAATTCATGAGGTCTCTCTTGGGGGAACATTGTCATTCATGTATGCACTTGTTCCGCGGGTTGATGGATGTTCAACTCTCTGACCCGTCAGATATCATTCAGTCGAAATTATCTATGAATGTTAGTTCCTTGGTAAAATCTATGTATTTGGACCTGATTGATTATGGGTCAATCCTGAGATCCCTCCATATCTGGCAGATTAAAGTTCTGCTAATAATTAAAATCTTCACGTGGTTTGTGCCAAAGGGAGTGGTCTTGATCATGGATAATTTGGTAAAGCGAATATGGGTAGGTAGTTCTCGATGTTGTTTTTTGACCAAGATGAGGTTATACAACACCTCTTTCTCTATTGTCCGTTAGCAAAACTACTATGGCGCATGCTACATATAGCCTTCAACGTTAATCCTCCAATTAGTATTAACACGTTATTTGGGATGTGGCTAAATGGAGTGGAATCAAATATAGCGAGACATATTTGGATAGGGATACGTGCACCATTTTGGGCTATATGGAACAACAGAAATGGTATGATCTTTAACGAGAAAAACTTTATCGACTTTTCACAGGTTATCTAAAGAGCCACTACTTGGATCCTTATATGATCGTTACTCACTCATGCGGACTCCAGGGAGCTTCTGATTACTGGGTGCAATCGTTGGAAGATGGTAGCATCGGTTATCATCAACCGATTCGGATGACGGACTAATAATAGGCTAGGTGTCTAGTAATCGTAGCATGTTTTTATTTTCTCCGGATGTGGAATTTTTTATTATAATTTTTTTGGGCTTCGTCTGTGAGCCACTATTGCACCTTAGACTCGCACTTTACTTAATAAAATAGCTGCATGCATCACTCCGATGCAGAGGCTGGGCCCCATCTTCCTTTCCAAAAAAACACTCGTCATAAGAGCATCTCCAACAGCCGCGCTTAGCGCCGCGCTCAAAAAAAGCATATGCCGCGCGCGCTTTGTCTGGTTTGCCGCGCCGCGCAGCGCTGGCTCAAACAGCCGCGCTATAATGCAGCGCGCGCGCGCCGCTCCAGCGGTGCCCAAAAATGCAGCGCGCGCACAATATTTTTTAATACAAAAATTGCATTAAAATAAAAAGGATACAAAGTTATTTTAACATATTGCAACTAGATAGGTAGTTCGAAAACATAGATAGATAGTTCGGCGCTAGATAGTTCGAAAATATAAAAAAAAAAACCAATACCAGTCGCTCCCGCACCATCATCATCGCCGTTGGTGTCGTCGTTGACAGCCAGCAGTCCAACCAACGCTCATCTTCGTGACCGCGGGGAGCTAGCGCTCCGTGAAACTATGCAGCAGCGGGTGCTCTTTTTGAATTGTTTATTTATTATGGGGACCCCATAATAATAAACAATTCAAAAAGAGAACCCGCTGCTGCATAGTTTCACGGAGCGCTAGCGCGGTCGAAGATGAGCATTGGTTGGACTGCTGGCAGTCAACCTCTTCGATCAGCCGGAGCGTATCGCGGCGTAGAACGGAGGCATGGTGGCGCGTCGGGGGTGGCGGCGGCGCTCTGGTGCGGCGCGAGAGGCAGCGGTGAAGAGCAAGGACAGCGCGCGCGCTGCGTTTTATAGGCGCGCGGGAGGAGCCGCCGCAAAAAAGGCGCGCGAGAGGCCGCAGTTTCGCGCGCGCGTTTTTCCCGCCGCCGCTGGAGCGCGGAATTCTGCCCCGCGCGCGAAACCGCAAGTTTAGCGCGCGCGTGCCTTTTTGCGCGCCTGTTGGAGATGCTCTAAGCACCAATCATTTAAGTTCATTTATTGATATATGTAGCAATCTTTCATTCAACTAAAAATTATAGGTACTCCCTCTCTCTCAGTTTACAAGGCGTGCGCGTACTCCTAGGTCGTCAATTTGACCAACCTAATAGAAGTCATATATTACAAAATATATATCACTATAAACTTTAGATGTTCTATTTTCAAACAGTATAATTTTTGTGTTATATAGTTTATATTACGATGATAAAATTGGTAACCTAGGTATACGCGCAGGACTTGAAAACTGAAACGGAGGGAGTACTACATGGTATGTATAATTCAGTTATTCCAGGTCATAATTTTAGAACCACAGCTAACCGGTATTCCCATTAATTTGGTAGCCTTCAGTAGCATCTTACTCTAGATTATTTTTCTGTACTAGCAAAATATCAAATTCATGCATACCAGATCTTTGTCCAGGGGATTGAAAGAAAGACAGTCACACTAAGATGATGAATGCGGTTACTGAGGTGGATGTAGCTCGAAGCAATTTTCTTATTTTTCAGATGCAACTAACTAACTGGTACTCCAGTGCTTATTTTTTCGCAAAAACTAATTAGTTAATGACTCTTAGCAGAGGCGGCCAACATCGCTCGCTCGCTCTTACTTCTTGACTCCCCTCCCTCTCAGCCTATGAATTGTAACTGTTTACTTACTCCCTCCCTCTGTAAACTACTCCCTCAGTTCCTAAATATAAGTCTTCTAGACATATTAAATGAACTACAATCTACGGATGTATGTAGACATACATTAGAGTGTAGATTCACCCATTTTGCTTCGTATGTAGTCACTTGTTGAAATCTCTAGAAGGACTTATATTTTGGAACGGAGGGTATAGATCACTAAAATAGGTATCTAAATGTTCTTATATTAGTTTACGGAGGAAGTACTATATACGGTCTCCTCCGTAAATGACAACCCCCCCCC
>LR738709.1:3553745-3594050 GCA_902687465.1 Secale cereale | reverse complement strand
CCCCCCCCCCGCAACACGTATAATTGGTAGGGGGTGATTTCACACGCCGTGCAGATACCTGCCCGTCGTACGGGCCAGTCGTGTATGCCCGATGTACGCCTGTCCATGTACGCCCGCCTGTAAGAACTAAAAAAAATTCCGCTTGCCCAGCCGCCGCCCCCAGGCGAAATCCTATTGGCCATTGTCGTTCTTGCCGCCGCTTTCATCTCCGGCAGTCTTTGGCCGAAAATTTTGTGACCGGTATCATCGCCCTCTTGCCCTGGCCTCTGGCAACCACGAAGTTTCAAGCCGTCTCTCCGGCCAACAAGAACGCGTCGTTATAGCCCACTAGCGTTGTGGTTGGAATATCCAAAAAGCAACTCAAAATCTTCTCAACGTAGAGGACTTCGAAAATTTAATTCCAACCTCGTTATCTCGCTATAGCTTGATGTTTAGGATAACATCAGTGAAGACCTTTCATCTTAAAGTTATGAGATTGAAAAGCCTTAACCTCCTCAATGACTTCGAGGTTGTTCCGAAATATCAGTATGTCTTGAACATACAAGCACAACATAACTCCTTCACCCCCACCATACGATGATAGTATACACATTTGTCAGCTTGATTCGCAACAAAGTCAGTAGATGTCGATGTTTTATCAAACTTCTCATGCCATTGCTTAGGTGCTTGTTTACACATACACACATTTCAATAACTTGCACACATTTCCATCCTGACCATCTACTACAAAGCAATCTGGTTGTTGCATGTAGATTTCCTCGTCTACCTCTCCATTTAGAAAACTTGTCTTGACATCCATCAGATGGATGAGAAGACCAAGCGAGGCTTCCAGCAAGAGTAATACTCAAATGGTGTTTAGTCTTGCCACATGTGAGTAAGTATCGAAGAAATATTTGCCTTCTTCTGGGTATAACCCTTGTCCATAATCCTAGCCTTGTACTTTTTAATCATACCAACATGCCTAAGCTTCTTTTTGAACAACCACTTAGGTCCCACTAGATTGCAATCATGTGGAATCCATCTCACTACGGACCGCATCCTTTCAGTAGTCAGTATCTTGAGATACAAAAGCATCTGGGATAGAAGTGGGAGTATCATCTATGAGGTACACAAGAAAATCAGCACCAAAGGACTTTAGAATCCTTTTATCTCTTGCTCCTAGCATGAGCTTCCTCATCTTCCTCCACAGGATTTTCATCACGTGTGCATTCATAATATTCCATAGGAATAGCAGGCTCAAGAGTCTTATCACGTTCCTGCTTAGAAGTGCTTTGCATACCTCTCAAAGAAAAAAATATCCTCAAAGAATCTAGCACATTTTCACTCTATAATTGTACCAATCTTCACGTCACGTACCTCAAATTTCACTATTAGAAATGTATTGCCAATGCTATGATGCGTAGCCCAAATTAATTAACGCAGCCACGGTCTTAAAATTACAACCACATCATTTTAATGTGTCAACATCTTTTATTTTGATGAACATTTTTAAGCTGCATGAACACTTTTATAATAGCAGATGTTTCTTCGTTATGTCAGATTGAAAAGTCGGCTATTACTGACCCATGTCACCACGTGTTTCTTCGTTATGTCTTACTTAAATCAGATGAAACTCAATCGGACAACCCAACTTCATTACTCGACCATTCAGAAATCTTGTTCTAAAGTTAAATGGAGGCATGGTAATACATTTCTTTGTAAACACATATCAGCGATGCAGTATATGCGCATACCTTCATGCAGTTTAAACAAGTGTTTCCACATCTAATGAAAATATTTATGATATATAAAAAATACGGATTCATCTAGAAAAACTATTCTTGACATAAAAAAATGTTCTAGCCATTAAACAATAAATGACAACAATTTTAAAAAGTGTTACTTACATTTAAAAAAAGCTCATCAAATGTTGATAACAAATAAAAAATGTTCGTAGATTTATACAAGCTTCATGACATTTTAAAAGACATTGTTACCATTTAACAATAAATTTTCACAATTTTAAAATTATTCATGACAATTTATAAAAGTTTTAATGAAATGTAAATAAATCCCCATAGTTTTTAAAAAATGTTCATGAAAGATGGGATGGCACAATACGATGGGAGAAACTGATGAGGAACCAGGTTTCTTCTGATACATCCCCGATGGATCGACTTGAGTAGCGGACCTTTATAATGGCCGCTGACCCATGTCAGCACTTGTTCCTTCCTCACATCTTTCATTGACCAGATGAAACCCTATCGAAAAACCCACTTTCACTGCTTGACCTGGAGCCATTCAAATAGATTATTCTGATCTTAAATGGAGACGCGGAAATATATTTATTAGTAAACACATAATAGTGATGCATACTGTGTTTGTTCCCATTTGAGGCCTAAACTCGATTACTCTAAAAAGGATTATCGACATGATATTTATCAAAATCATTAAATTAAGGTCAATAACAATATGAGTTGTTGGGTGATCATCTTCATTTTCAACATCTTTGTTACTACTAGAACCATTCACTTTATGAACCATTCACTTTGACTTATTTACTTCTCTTCTTCTTTAGCTTCTCATTCAAACCGCTCTTAGCCTTTTGAATCTGAGGAATTGTCATTGTTAGATTGACATGTTGATCATTTTTATATGCACAATGAACATTTTTTATTAAAATATGACCACTTTTAGTAATGTAACAAAAACTACTTAGACTTTTTAGTAAAAATGTCCAATGTCCATCTGTGCATTTGTTCATGCACTTTGAACAAGTGTTTCCACGACTAATGAAATTGTTCATGATGTATTAAAACAAGTGAATTCATTTAGAAAAATATCATGAAATTAAAAAAAAATGTTCTTACTAGTGAACAATAAATGGTCACAATTATAAAAATGTTACTTGCATTTTTTACAAAATGTTCCATTATCTACAGGCCCACTGGTCCTGCCTGCCAGGTGATATCTGTTGTAAAATGCTAAACATGTTGCCATCTGCCATACGTGATGTCAAACAGTTATCTACTACAATGCCTGCCCGTCATGCTGGCGTGCAGAGGCTGGACGATGGCGCCCTGCATTCCTTGGATCTGCCCCACTTAGATGCATCTCCTGTAACGACGACAACCATCCTCCAACTGGAGCACCAAGAATTGTGGGAGATGATGATTGCTTTTGTGATCATGCACAATATGAACGTAGATTATGAGCACCCGGAATGTATCTGACCAAGGGTTTCATTTTGAAGGTGACAATGTTTTGCGTGAGCATGGAGGAGCGGCAATGTTTGCACAATTCATCCAATTTCATCATCAAATGCGTGATTGGGAAACTCACATTCAGCTGCAAAATGATTTGATTGAGCATATGTGGGCTCACGTTGGCAACCAATAGATGTATCTTGTTTAAAATGTATTTAAGATAGTTAACTTTTTATTTGGCTTGTAAACTATGATATATTTATTTGGCTTGTGAACTATGATATATTTGTTTTGTTGTGAAACTATGTAAAATGTTTGTATTTTGTTTGAAAAATCACGGCAGACTGCCTGCCAGGGCGAAAATGGGTCGGCGGTGACAATTGCGGAGTCATGGTGAAGAAGGAGGGACCCTGTACCCATTGCGGAGTCATGAGTAAGCATCTTCTTCTTCTTGAACAAATCTCTTTGAGTTTGTTCCCCCCCCCCCTCTTTTTTTCTCTGCATCTGGTTACGAACCTCGCTTCTTGTTCGAGGATTTTGCATCTGGTTTCGCCGAAATTGCTGAAGGTATGAAACTGGGGTTCCAAATCAAATCTTGCTTCTTCTAGTTCGAGGGTTCGCCCAAACGTCAAGACAAGTATGCGCCTCTTTCAAGTCTGTACTAAAAGTCTGAACATTCAGACAGACTGAAAATGCTAAATGTCAGGCCTGTGTCAGTGAAGCTGATTCTCTACTGCCTGTCCTGGTCAGTGAACTCATCATCTCCATTTGCTGCAGTTATTCAGAGTTTAAACTCAGCAGAGACTAATGTTTGTACTAGTAATGTTTGTAGGATAGCACATTGCTAACGGTATATTTATGGAAACAAAAAATACATGAACGAAAACAAGGAAAACAGATACCTGATCTTGCTGCTCTGTATCACATATCCAGAGTTCCCTACTTGCTCCAATTTGTCACTGAAATTGAAACTGAAGTTAGGGTACAACTGACCTCAAGTTTATTCTTTGCTGCTCTGTGTCACCGAAACCCATTACCAATGAAACTTTATGCATGTACTGTACAATATTACACATATTCTTGGCTATCTATTTCATACTCTACTTCTTGTGCGGTTGCAGTTACTGACTGAAAATGCTAAATGTCAGGCTTCTAGTGTCACTGAACTCATGAACTGCACTTGCTGCGGTTATTCAGAGTTGAATGCAGTATGCTTCTAATATGCACTAACAGCTGGAAACAAAAAATACCTAAAAAGGAAAACAGATATATCTCATCTTGCCAATTATCGGATAGATATTGAGAGTTCCCTAAAATGCTTAATGTTAGGGTACAACTGAACTCAAGTTTACTAATGAAGACCGAAGCTTAATGCCGTTGGACTTAAACATGTCTTTTTGCTAGTCGGTAAGCGAGGTGGGACTAAATCTTTGCCGAGAGACTCTCTCGACAAAGAGTTGCAACCGTGACCGTGTCGTTAGTCGCCGCCTAACATGCCACATGGCAAAACTTTGCCGTGTGTGACCAGATGGCCCTCGGCAAATAGTGCCTTTGCCGAGTATAGCCTGTTTGCCGAGCAATATTGTCGGCATTATCATGTGTTTGTCGATTTATTCCCTTTGACAAGTGCGGCTCTCAGCGTTACTTACTTTGCCGAAAGACTGTGTTTTGGCTCTCGGCGGAGAGATGGGTCATTACTGGAGGAAGAAGGATAAGACAGAGAGTCGTGCAGAAACCTAACACACAACCAGATCTGCTGCACGCACGGGCATGGTTTTCCTTATGAATGGAACACGGCTTCGAGGAGAGGGCAGGAAGCGCTGCAAGATGGGGAAGGTGAGGGAGGGCCGGAGGCGCAGTAAGCGCGCAAATTAATGGAGGATTACGGTGAGATCTATAGTGTTGGATAGAGGGGAAGGAACTGAGACTCCATGAAGCACATCGGAGCCAGTGAGCTAGACCCAGCGCTGAAGCCCATCTTCATTTTAGTCACCATCAACTCCATGAATGACAACCAATCCATGAATACTTATGTCCTTACTTATAAATTGTAGATACATCTAATATATATAATTCAGACAAAGGAACTATTGTCAAAATAGCTCATGCGTACAGCTGATATATGCATCGTTTTACGTGAAGTTTCTGCATCTTTATTCTTTTGAGAAAGGAAGAAGGCAGAGAGACTTTGTTCACTAGAGCTTAAGTTTTCCTTTCATGTTGCACTAGGAGAAGCTCTTTCTCTGCTTTCTGTTCTGTTATCTCACGATAGGGAACCCGGTCAAAATATGCCCAAGTCCTGGGTGACATATATTGTTAAGTACATGAGTCTTCCTCCTATTAGATCATTGCAAAGAGAGCGGCAGAAGAGAAGGCAAGAAAAAAGTTGTGCATAGAGCAACATAAGCAAATAGATATCGAGGAGCCTAACCAAATCGGTGTGATTACCACTCGATATATGAAAGCTTATCAGATTAATTGGCATTTGTCCTGTTTCTGCATCTTCAGTGTTTGAGTATATGGGACTAAAAAGTGTTCACCATTTCGGTAATATTTCTCGTGTTCTGCATCGCGCGCCTTGCTAATTCGACCATCTTGAGAGCACTTGGAGAACAAACTGATTTTACAAGTGAACACTTTAAAAAAAACATGATGAACATTTTTAATATACACAATAAAAAATATTAACTAATATGACCACTATTAGAAATGAACGAGAACTGTTTTATCATTTTGTGCTAAAAATCTCCAATGTGTATCTGCACATTTGTTCACGCAGATTAAACAATTGTTTCCACAACCATTGAAAATGTTCACGATATATTTAAATGTGAATCAATTTAGAAAAAAATACTGATATTTAAAATAATGTTCTTACCATTCAACAATAAGTGGTCACAGCTTTAAAAAGTGTTCTTTACATTTTTTGAAAAAAAGTTCATCAAATCTTGAGAACATATAAAAGACACAGATTTATAAAAGCATCATGATATTTTAAAATATGTTATCCATTTACCAATAAGTTTTCACAATGTTAAAATTAGTCATGACAATTTTAAAAAGTGTTCATGAAATGTAAAGAACATTTCGCATGGTTTTGAAAAAAAAAATCATGAAGGATTGGATAGCACGATGCTGAGAGAGGAACTAAAGGGGAGTGTTCTAGCAAGTCAGGTACCTTCCGGTAGATCTCCAATTGATCAGGTTGAGTGGTGAGTCCTTACGAATTGCTGCTAACCCATTTCAGCACGTGGTTCTTCCTGACCTTGAGCCATTCAGAAAGCTTATTCTGAGCTTAAATGGAGACATCGAGATACATTTCTAATAAATAGGTAACAGTGATGCATACCGTGTTTGTCGCCATTATTTGAAGCCCACTTGATTATTCTGAAAATATTTCCTGACATGATCCTTATCAAAATCATTAAATTAAGGATCAATAATAATACAAGTTGATGGGTGATCGTCTTCATTTCCAACATCTTTGTTACTACCAGAACCGTTTGTGAAGCTTCACGAACGCTCTTTACTTCCACTGTTTTACTTCACGAACGCTCATAGCCTTTTCAATCGAAAATTTCAGCATTTCTGCCTTAGGTATGGTCTTGGATAGGTTGATGCGAGTAGGAGGTTACACTCAAATGTTGCTGACAAAAAAATGCTCGTTTTTCTTGCCCTGGAAGCAGCAGGCTTCGTCCAACAACATGGTCCATGCTTATTCAACCATCTAAAGAGCAACCGGAGCACCAATTGATTTTTATATTAGACGACGAACACTTTTAGAAACCATGATGATTATTTGTATATACACAATGAACAGTTTTAATATAATATGACCAATTTTAGAAATGTAAGACACCCTATTTAGAAATTTTAATATCTGCACATTTGTTCACTTAGTTTAAACAAGTGTTTCCACATCAAATGAAAATGTTCATGATTAAAAAAAATTATAAAAAATCTTCAGATTTAAAAAATTTGCTACCATTCAATAACAAATGGTCACAATTTTCAAAAGTGTTCCTTATATTTTCAAAAAAAGGTTCATGAAATGTTGAAACCATATAAAAATGTTCATAGATCTAATGTCACGATACTTTGTTCACTAGAGCTTAAGTTTTCCTTTCATGTTGCACTGGGAGAAGCTATTTTTCTGCTTTCTGTTCTGTTATGTCACGACAGGAAACATGGTCAAAACATGCCCAAGTCTTGTGTGACATTGTCAAGTACATGAGTCTTCCTCCTATTAGATCATTGCAAAGAGAGTGCAGCAGCGGGCCATAGACGAGCAGACCTAAGAGCGGCAGAAGAGAAGGCAAGAAAAGTTGTGCATAGAGCAACATAAGCAAATAGATATTGAGGAGCCTAACCAAATCGGTGTGATTACCACTCGATATATGAAAGCTTATCAGATTAATTGGCATGTGTCCAGTTTCTGCATCTTCAGTGTTTGAGTATGTGACTAAGTGTTCACAATTTCGGTAATATTTTTCGTGTTCTGCAATCGTGTGCCATGCTAATTCGACCATCTTGAGAGCACTTTGAGAACCAACTGATTTTACAAGTGAACACTTCAAAAAACGTGATGAACATTTTTAATATACACAATAAAAAATATTAACTAATATGACCACTTTCAGAAATAAACGAGAACTGTTTATCATTTTGTGCTAAAAATTTCCAATATATATCTACACATTTGTTCACGCTGATTAAATAATTGTTTCCACAACCAATGAAAATGTTCATGATATATTTAAATGTGAATCAATTTAGAAAAAAATACTGATATTTAAAATAATGTTGTTACCATTCAGCAATAAGTGGTCACAATTTTTAAAAAGTGTTCCTTACAGTTTTGAAAAAAACGTTAATCAAATGTTGAGAACATATAAAAGACACAGGTTTATAAAAGCGTCATGATATTTTAAAATATGTTATCCATTTAACACTAAGTTTTTAGGAAGTGTTCATGAAATGTAAAGAACATTTCTCAGGGTTTTGAAAAAAAAGTTCAGGAAGGATTGGATAGCACGATGCGGAGGGAGGAACTAAAGGGGAGTGTTCTAGCAAGTCAGGTACCTTCCGATAGATATCCAATGGATTAGGTTGAGTGGTCAGTCCTTACGAATGGCTGCTAACCCATTTCAGCACATGGTTCTTCCTTATGTCTTTCTGAAACCGGACCTTAGCCATTCAGAAATCTTATTCTGAGCTTAAATGGAGACATTGAAATACATTTCTAATAAATAGATGACAGTGCTGCATACCTTGTTTGTCACCATTATTTGAAGCCCACTTGATTATTCTGAAAAGATTTCCTGACATGATCCTTATCAAAACCATTAAATTAAGGATCAATAATAATACAAGTTGATGGGTGATCATCTTCATTTCCAACATCTTTGTTACTACCAGAACCGTTCTCTTCACGAACGCTCTTTACTTCCACTGTTTTACTTCACGAACGCTCTTCACCTTTTCAATAAAAAAACTTCAGCATTTGTGCCTCAGGTATGGTCTTGGATAGGTTGATGCGAGTAGGAGGTTACACTCAGATGTTGCTGACAAAAAAATTGCTTCTTTTTCTTGCCCTGGAAGCAGCAGGCTTCGTCCAACAACACGGTCCATGCTTATTCAACCATCTAAAGAGCAACTGCAGCACCAATTGATTTTTATATTAGACGACGAACACTTTTAGAAAACATGATGATTATTTTTATATACACGATGAACAGTTTTAATATAAGATGACCAATTTTAGAAATGTAAGACACCCTATTTACAAATTTTTATACTTGCACATTTGTTCACTTAGTTTAAACACGTGTTTCCACATCAAATGAAAATGTTCATGATTTAAAAAAAAATATATAAAAATCTACTGATTAAAAAATGTTACTACCATTCAATTACAAATGGTCACAATTTCAAAAGTGTCCGTTATCTTTTTGAAAAAAGGTCCATCAAATATTGAAAACATATAAAAATGTTTGTAGATCTATAAAATCTTAATGACATTTTCAAAGGTGTTCTTACCATTAACCGATAATTTTTTCACAATTTAAAAATTATTCATGGCAATTTTAAAAAGTGTTCATGAAATGTAAAAAAACATTTCATAATATTTTAAAAACATCGTTCTTGAAGGACTAGATAGCATGATGCAGCGGGTGGGGGTGACTGAAGAGGAGCATTCCAGCAAGCCAGGTTCATTCTGATAGATCATTGATAGATCAGATTGAATTGCCGGCCGTTACCGATGGTTGCTGACCCATGTCAACACGTGTTTCTTCGTTACATCTTTCTTAAACCAGATGAAACACAATCTTCCATAAGAATATTGTAATAGGCATTTAATCTTGCTCCTGCACAGCTCAATGTGATCATTACAAAACATCATCTTCCATAAGAATATCTGGGTTAGGTATCATCACTAGTATAGTATGCACAGTTTTTTTCTTTCAGCAGAGACACCTGCCTTGGATTGCTTCTACGATTCAAGACAAAACAGAATAGTTGAGTGAAAATCTAGTGCACCGTCTACCCACACAGTCATTGCTGAATTGCATCCTCCCCTAATTTTCCAAGGGAACCATACTAGTTTCTTCTTTGTGTACCCATATAAGCTTGCAATGACTTTATTTTTTCTTGTTGTACTAGGAACCATACTAGCTTTTTCTATGTGTAGCTGTTGTCGACGTCCTACTCGAGCCCTTGAGCTGGAGTGCAAGTTTCTAATAACCAAGTAATTTTAATCTCGCAATTTAAATGAATATAACCTAGTAAATGAATGACATTAATATTGTAACTACCATAGTAGATGTCTCATTTTCATGTTAGGTGTCATCAGAAGTTCACCTAGTCCTATCAAGATGATGTGCGTCCGTTGTTGCGTATTTAGTTCGTTTATGAACTTTTCGTATTGCAGCAAAGAAGCAACATGAGTTCCCTGAATGTGAAGATATTTTTATTAGATTCAGTTAGGTATATGTTTAACCAATGATAGAAATGACTACACGAATCCTTTATGACACTAAGCTCCCTAATTTTAGAGGGCTCACAATCAATTGAGGTCTATAATTGAAACTGGGTCACCTGATTTTGACTGGGTCAACAATCTCTCAAAGCTTACTCATTAAATTCTTTTATACTATATACCATGCTTCCTAATTTCTAAGGCCTCACATGTAATTGAGGTCTTCAGTTTAAATTGAGCCACTCAATTTTGATTGTGTCAACAATTGCTCAAGGAGCTCTCCCATTTAATTACTTAAGTAACTAGTGTTCCCTAATTTTGAAGCTCTTCAATTCGATTGAGGTATTCAATTATGGAGCCAGTTATTTTCAAATCCATCATCATTAACCAGCCTGTAAAAACATTTCAATCTTGCACACTATCCCACCACCTAGAAAAAAATGCCACCATGTGATACTGTAGCACCAATATAGTACATGTAGCTACCGACGTAGGAATTTCCCCACATAAATATGTGTTTCTTAGCGAATAAGACAGAATCACATCGAGAAAGGCCCACCAAATCATCAAACTACAAAAAAACACTAATATTTTTTGGAAAAACACATTCTTTTAAATTTCACCGAGTTCAGAGCCAAGAATGTTCGCATTCACAATATTAGACAAAAAAATGAAAATTCATTTCAAGATGAATCTAATTATACCGATTTGGTATTATGGATTTTGATATATATTATCTACAAATTTTATCAAACTTAAAAGTTTGAATTCTTAAAAATGTAATACATCTTATATTTTGAAATATAATGAGTAATGATTTTACAAAACCCAACAACACCAACGGCGCAACAAAGTGCGCCCAGCCCTTCTAGTATATACCAATATAGAAATATCCAAAGAGGTAGATCCAAACCTTGCCGATCTATTGGTTTAGATAGTCCTAATGGTGAGCACCCACTAATAGGAAAAGGGCTATAGATAGGATTGTTACTAATGGCGCACCAGACATGCGTTGCGCCATTAGTATATACTAATGGCGCACCATGTGTTGGTGCGCCATTAGTATCCAAATACTAATGGCGCACTGTGGGAGTGGTGCGCCATTAGTAACAAAAAAAAATTCATTTTTTTTTTCAAAACTACTAATGGCGCACCAGTGGATAGTGCGCCATTAGTAGTTAAACTACTAATGGCGCACCACATCCACGGTGCGCCATTAGTAATTTTTTTTCAAATTTTGTTTTTATTTTTTTTAAAATTTTATTTTCAAAACTACTAATGGCGCACCGTGGGAGTGGTGCGCCATTAGTAGTTAAACTTACTAATGGCGCACCACTCCCACGGTGCGCCATTAGTATTTTTTTCATATTTTGTTTTTTATATTTTTTTATATTTTTCAAAACTAGTAATGGCGCACCGTGTGAGTGGTGCGCCATTACTAGTTGAACTACTAATGGCGCACCACTCCCACGGTGCGCCATTACTAACTTGGCCATTACTGCACCCCCCTCCTTGGACCGCCTTTTCCAGTTCAAAAAAAAATGAAAGAATATGATGTAAATGTCAAAATAAAAGAAAATAAGTTTCCCATGTGATATGTGGTCTACTTGTTGGGAAAATTTACTAAAACGGGCATAACTTTTGCATATGAACTCGGATTAAAAAGTTTTTTATATGAAAAATCATCTACTCGAAAAGTTACATTTTCAAAATCCCCAAAAACGTAACAGAAAAAAAGTTACGGGGCTTTTAAGATCTAGAGGCAAAAAAATTCAAAAAATTTAAAACTTACTAGTGGCGCACCGTTTGCTAGGTGCGCCACTAGTAACAGAATTTTTTTTTTATAAAATTTTCGAAAAATAAAAAAGTTTCGTTTTTTTCCAAAATATGATACGTAATATGACCGGGAAGTTCGAAATATATTTTCAAAATTTCATCATACTCATGAACATTAACAAACTCCTAGACATTAAGAAGGGTTAATAGGATTGATATGATAGATATATCAACAAGTGCCTGTGAAGTGAGCTAGTGCTGGGGTTGGATAGAACTATGACGTTAAGCGTGCTCGGGCTGGAGTAGTGTGAGGATGGGTGACCTTATGGGAAGTTTGACCACATAGTGCGATTTGACTTGAGATTAAGCAAATTGATCCCATATTAAGCCATAATGACTTGAAATTAAGAAAAAAATTGCAAAAAAAAAAAATTTGAATTTTTTTTTACTAATTGCGCACTTCTATGTAGTGCGCCATTAGTATGCCAAGCACCTAGGTATATATGGCCCCCTGAGAGGCATACTAATGGCGCACCGTGCCCTATACATTAGTAAAAAATACTAATGACGTGGTACTAATGGCGCACCAGTAGTGCGTCATTAATGGCCAAAACTGGTGCGCCATTAGTAGGCCTTTTTCTAGTAGTGACCTGACCACATGTAGCGCTCAAGAAAAAAAGGAACTTGTACTCCAATCAAATTAATGCATCGATTTACTTCTCATCATTCTTATCAGGGAAAAATGATACTTGTATATGGTAAAAAAAATACCAGAAAAAGTTAGGGAAAATCCCTACTGCATGCCATTTTCATTTATAAAAGATTTGTGTAGTCTGTTACAATTGCAAATAAGAGAGTTACACATAATTGGAGAGTATTAGTAGATGAAACATAAATAAATGTATGCACTATATATCCATGATCTCATTCCGTCCTTGATGCTAGCTAGGCTTAGCCCTAATCCTAGTCATGTGGAAGGTGATTATGAAGTCTGCATTGCAAGAGCTGATTGAGCATTCAATGCTTTCAAATATCTTGCCATTTCTTTGGTTCCATATAACCCAGCAGCCAGTAATTAGTATTTCCTTGAAGAAATCCATGTTGTATACTCACTTGGCATCAATGGTCATATAGTGAATGTTTTCATCAGTGTTCCATTCCATTCCAATGCTCCACCAGAAACTTTGGCTGAATGAACATCCAAAGAATAAGTGCATTATGTCATCCATGTTGCAGTCTTCACAAAATGTGCATTGGGTGCTGTCAACGAGGAAATTTTTCCTGGATAATTAATCACAGGTTTATACTGCCACTTAGTATGAGCCAGCGGAAAAATCTGTGTATGGGAAGACAACATGATTTCTGGATCAAATTGATGGGTTGCGGGTGATTTGTCTATGCATTAGGGCATTATTGTTTTTTTAGTGTCATATGATGTACCACCCGAATGGGATTTCCAAAGGTCATGGTCATGGTTGTCCTTGATCCTATCCAATGAGTTGTCGAGCTGCATAAATTGATTGTGTGCAATAACAAATAGTGGCAGCTGGAACATAGAGTAGTAGTTATCCAATCATTCGGCACTGAATACATATATACATATATATTTTCATTGGTTGCAAAAGAATGTAATTCAAGAAAAATTTCAATCAATGGTTGGCCACTCCAATTGTCTTTCCGTAGCAAGATGGTGTCCCCAATGTTTGTAGTGATGTAGTGAGATTTCTGTATATTACAATTAAATTCATGCAGTCTCTCCACCAAAATGAACCTTTGTTTGTACATGCATGTGGCTTAACATTATCAGAATAGTGAGCTTGCCACATGAGATTTACCCAGGGGATATCAACATGAGTGTAACACTTGTGAATGTGTTTCAGAATCAAAGCAATGTTCTGGGTTTAGAGATTTAGAACTCTCAATCCACCGTGCTCCTTTGGTTTGAAGACCATTCGTCAGTCTGATGGACAGTTGCCCTGCTTGTTGATATCATTATCATGCCATAGAAAAGATCTTCTGGATTTGTTGACATGTTCTAATTGAACGATGTGGGCCCTTAATGTGCACATGGCAAAGATATGCATAGAAGCAATGGCAGAGTTAACATATGCGAGTTTGCCAACATATGTCATGAATGTAGCTATGCTAGATAACTTTCTGTTATTAATAGTGGCATTGTTAGTGCTGATTGGTATCATGGAGGATTTGCTGAAGTTTGCAAAAGCCCAGTGGATTGACTGAATAATGTGAGTAGGGTCTTGAGATCATAACTTGTGTAAGATCAGCTGGCATGATCATGAGAGCATCATCTGTATATTGTATAATGGGGTATTATTGTCCATATGCAGAATCAACAGGTAGATACAATTCACCAATCATCCATGCTCCATTGATAATAGATTGAAGAAGGCCAGCAACAATCACATAAAGGGGTGGGGAGAGTGGGTCACCTTGTCTAACACCACATTCGCGATGAATAATTTTGCAGCAATTCCATTAAATAAAACAGATGTAGTTGCAGATTGAAGTATTCTTGTTACCCAATTAAAATATTTGGGTCCAAATCCCTTAGCTTTAAGCATAGTAATGATTACACTGTGTTCAACTTTATCAAATGCCTTTTTAAAGTCAATTTCAAAATAATATTAGGCTTCTTATAGATTGATGATAGATATGAAGATATTCAAATGCATAGCCAAGGAAGTCCTCAATATTTTTCCCTTTAATAACCCCATATTGGTTCTGATGTGGAATAGGAATAATATCTCTTTGAAGCCCGTTAGCCATTATTTTCATGAAGAATTTGAGTGGCAAATTTACAAGGGATGTGGTCCTATAATCATTCATAGTTTGTGGGGAATGGTTTTTCGGGATCAGATCATAGGCACTGTTAATGCTCTGGATATCCATATTTCCTTCAAAAAGTCCCATATCACGGTAAATATACGGGCATTTTCTTTGGAATAATCCATTGGATCCATCTGGGCCAGGTGCTCTGTCTACTGGGAATTCTTTAACAACAGTTTCAATTTCATCCATAGTGAATTGGTCATCTAAGTGGCCAAGGCTATGTGGTTGGATATTGTCATTCAAATTAAATAGCATGGTAGTGTTGATTGAAGTACCCAGTCTTTGTTTATATGATTGCCGGATGATAGCAGCCTTTTGATCATGATTGTGATGAATAGATCCATCAGGTGCAGTTATAGATGAGGTGTAGTTCCTTAACTTTGGGTAGCCATAGCGTGGAACAATTTTGATTTTTCATCACCACACATAAATTTTGTCAGTTTAAATCAGATTATTTTAGCTTCTAGGAGCCTCAAAATGTGCTTCTTCGGAATCTTTCTGAAATTACCTTCAATTATGCATATGGGCCTCTGATCTTCAATGTCATCTAGTATTGCGAATACATAGTTGCAATTCTCGATAAGGTTGTTGAACTTGGAGATTTTGGCTCCATTTCTTTAGTCCCTGCCTAAGACATTTGAATCTAGCATTTATATCATAAGAAGAATATTGGATCTGATAGTTCTTGTTCCAATGTTGTAATACAGTTTCATAGAATCCATCAAATTCCCTCCAGTAGTTTTCAATTCTAAAGAAGGATGCCTTAGGGATACCATTACCAATCTTGAAATAGGTGGATGATCATATGATACTATGGGTATGGTAGAGCCATAGTATTCGGAAATTGTATGGTCTAGTTGGAGGAGGTAAATATCCAGTCTAGTTTTTCAAATAATGGATTGTCATTGTGCATTTGTGTGGGATCTCCACAAGATCAAGTGATTGAATATCACTGTTGAATATTAAGATGTTATCAACATATTATTGATATATGGTACTTCATCAAATCTCCACTAATTAACATTGTAATTATCACCTAATAAAGGAAACTGCTACACCAAATTGCTCCCATACAATGCCTAAAGGTACCTCTAATTATTTGTACGTGCACATAATGACTTAAAATTTCTATAAAAAATATGTTCATAGTGTGTACTTAAAAAGCTTATAATTTTTTAGTTAATTCAAACGCTAATGTTCTAAGTACTCATTATGTAAACAAACTTAATCATATGAAACCAAGCAATAATGAATTTGAGTTTTGAGTACGTTGAAAAGATTAGAGCTCGGATTCCTATTTAGATGAACCTTAACAGCAAGTTCATTACTATACTACTTGTTTTCATTTTTCCTCTACTTATCTCTTTCACCACCGACAGGTAGGGCCCTCATAGACAGAGAGAAAGTGAGTTGGATAGTTTGACCGGTCAACTAGATGGAATATGAAGCTATACGATATGGTAGTAACCTTATAATAATCGCAACGTGTATATAGTGGCCGTATTGATCGAGTATTCTTGAGTATAGTGACCAAAGTGAGCACACACGACGAGTTTAATGACCACTAGTGCATTTTACTCATTTAATAAAGATGCTCTCTGTTTAATATCGCTAATGATAGCTCCATAGTTAGCTCTACTATTCCTTTATATGACATTTATAAGCTGTTTAGAGTACAATGCAATAACCACGTTGTGGATCACCAAATCCTTGGCCAAAGAAAGGCCTTCCCGACATGTGATCGCCTCGAGCGTAGCCACATCCATCATTCCATTTACCATCAACGATGAGCTTCCCATGTAATTTCCTGAAATATCACGGCAGACTGCTGCTGCAGCCCCTCTTTGCTGTGACCGCGCCAAGGCAGCATCTACATGTATCTTGGCGAAGCCAGGAGGAGGAGCTTTTAGTTTTGCCATTGCTGCAGTGCGTGCAGCTGGGGACCTGTTGACACTTACTGGAAGAAGCTCAAGGTCACCTATCAAACAACATATGTATTAATGTGTCGCTGATGGGCTTTGATAGACTTCCTCATGTATGGCCTTTCTTCTTGCCCATCAAATTGCCGACAATGTCACCGCAAGCCTCGTGAAAGCAGCATGAGATCGCATATCAATCATACTGAAAATCCACTGCTTCGCATCTGGCTCGGTCGTCTCACATAAATGTTCGGCTAAATCTCCATCGACTAGGGCCCAAACACATCTAATCATTGAGCATTCTAGCAGAGAGTTGCACCACGAGTCTTGTGCTCCATATAACCCACATGAACTTGTTGTGGACATCTTCCTATGTGCTCGGACGTCTTCGGCTTGTAAAGCTTGTTTTGCTTGATGCCACAAGAACATCCGGATTTTACTATACTCACAAAGAAAACAACCGGATTTTACTAGGAACCGATGTTTTCCACCAGAGCTTCCATGGCTTTGCATCGCAGACCATGTTTGGTGATCCTGCCATTCCATCCAGCCATGCATCTCGTCTTCTTTCGTGTCCGCTATAATATTATAAACTGACCAAACAGAAAAACGTCCACTCTTATCAAAATTCCATGTGCAAGTATCTCGGGTATCTAATGTGCACAAAGGAATACATAAAATCGCCGGTATAACAATTGGAAGGCAAACCTCCTGTAGTCATGGCAGGTATATTAGTAGGAAGGCTACGATCAAGTGGTGCACTGGGTGGATCCCCAAAAGCTCCCGGTGAGATTCAGCACGGACAGGGTGGGGCTGGTCGGCGCTGACGGGCCTACCCACTACGGAGCATTTGACGAGACGTTCATGGCCGCATCTGACAAAGGCCGAGCTGTTGAACATGGTCGCCACTGCCGTGGCCATTGACGACTGCCCCTCATGCTTCTGCTATCCGAGAGGCAACGACATCGGCATCCCATTGTCGGAAAACAACAAAGGCACTGCCATCGAGGTACATTAATTTTTCTGATCAAGCTCATAATAAGTCAATGAATCAACATAACTTAAGGAACAAACTACTCCATCCGAGATCCAAATTATTTGACGCAGCTTTAGTACTCGCTCCGTCCCAAAATAAGTGACTCAAAGTCAGTATAAAGTTGAGTCACTTATTTTGGGACGGAGGGCGTACAATGTAAGCTTTAGTACTATGTAAGCTGCGTCAATTAATTTATATCAGAGGATTCAGGTCGGCAAAGGCAGAACTATGATCGAGCGTGAGAGGGTAGCGCTGCTGGGTTATGGGTCCGCGGTGCAGTACTGCATGGCGGTGGTGGCCATGGTGGAGCAGCATGGCCACAGCCTCAGGGTCACCGTCGCGGATGCCAGGTTTCGGTAAGCCGTTGGCACACATTCTCTCATCAGGAGCCTCGCCAAGTCCCACAAGGTGATCATCACCGTCGAGGAAGGGTCCATCGGCGGGTTCGGCTCTCACGTGGCTCAGTCCCTCTTAATACAAACCAAACCTAACAAGCTCAAAATGTGTAGCAAACTGTCATCCTAGCACAAAGTTCGCCATGGAATAGATATAAAATCATGCATGTTATACAATAACACAACAAAGATCACCTGTCAAGTAGCTAGTGAGGCAAAATCGAGAGCTACACCGAAAAAGAGGTGGGATTTAACAAATAAAGGTCTAACCAAGATGTGCCATCCGATGTTAATCAAGCACTGGATAAAGTCCTCCATACATAAATATACCCAAGGCACCTCGCTTGTCAGCAACGTGCCTACGGATCCTACCAAATCCCCCCTCGCCCCAGCCGTTTCCCCATGAGTTCTTGAAGCGCCAATACTTAACGCCATCGGGATCCGTACCATAACCGACAATCAGGACAGCATGCCATGTAGTTGCGCTACCGTCAGGTAGAGCTTCGCACTCCATGATGCCACCTTTGTAGTTAAATAGATCAGACGTACCCTGTAGACGGACAACCACGGGCCGCTTCGCTACTGCTTCCTCGAGAGCTTCCTCAGTCGAGTCGACGGACCAAAAGCCTAGTATACGTGTTGTTGCTGCCACTGTCTTGTCCCTCTTGCAACCCGAAGCACTTCTCTTGGCCGTGTATGGGTAGGATGATTCGCTGGAGAGTCCATTATCTCGTATGTACTTGAAGGCAAGTTGATAGTAGCCACCGTTGCAACCATTGTTCTCCGTGTTGCAGTCGATAAGCTCTTGAACTGATAGGGAGATCGATTGCAAGGTCTGAAGATAGTGCGCTGCTTCGACCGATGCTGTCGTAGCCATGGCCCAACAACAACCTGCAACAAATGTGCAAGTTAAGGTTAGGGTGTATGCTAGCTATGTCAACAACTGAGTTGCGTAATTACGAACTCTTAATTGTGCGACACCTTCCCGCAGAGCAGAAAATAAACTAAGATCTACATGGATGCCCACGACTGAGAAGACACTTACCACAACCGTCCTGTTTCCTGACAACCGGAGAGACGGCGCCAGCTTCGACCCAATCGATCTGTGATGGGTGGGTAGACTTCTCAGCATCCTCTCCAATATTGTTCATATGCCAGATTCCAAGACCAATAGCAATGTGTACGGTGCACCAGGCAGGGATCGCTATGACATGCATCTTGTGGTCCCTGGAAGAATCTCTACTCCTAATGGAGGAGTTGGTAGCCTGGTACGGTTTATTTTCGTCCGGTTTTTATTCGTCACCTCCCACCACCCCCACCAACTGGTTTTTCTCCTTTCCATTAAAAACCCAAATCTCATTGAAGGAGATATCTTGTTTCATGCTTACTTTGGCAGGTTTTGATTCATTCTAATCACGTAAATAAATAGGTAATTAAGAATTCATAACTCGCATCATATATTTGAGATTACCTTCCTAAAATATAGACATAATATTTTCATCGATAACCTTCCAAAAGAAAATGAGATATTCCTCAATAACAAATCATTAATTCTACGCACTATGTCATTATTATTATCTCCACTATTAATTGACCAGAGGATTCACCGGGATGGTTTTTCGGATTCAGTGGTAGAAGAGGATTAAGGGACGTGAGCATATTGTTCCGTGATTTTGGGACGTGGGACGTGCCGAACGGATCGCATCTCGCCCACCGTCCCTCTCTTCCGTCATCTCCCAACTATCCTCATCGCTATCCTTGCACGCGCCACGCCGCCGGCGCTGCCCAGCAAGCACACATGGCGCCGGTCACACATGCCCGCTGCTGACCAGGCACCACGCCTCCTTGCTCACGCGGCACCGCGGGTCAGGCCTGGCCACGCACCTAGCTTGGTACGGTTTATTTTCGTTCGGTTTTTATTCGTCACCTCCCATCACCCCCACCAACTAGTTTTTCTCCTTTCCATTAAAAACCCAAATCTCATTGAAGGAGATATCTTGTTTCATGCTTACTTTGGCAGGTTTTGATTCATTCCAATCACGTAAACAAATAGGTAATTAAGAATTCATAACTCGCACCATATATTTGAGATTACCTTCCTAAAATATAGACAGAAAATGAGATAGTCCTCAATAACGAATCATTAATTCTACGCACTATGTCATTATTATTATCTCCACTATTAATTGATCAGAGGATTCATCGGGATGGTTTTTCGGATTCAGTGGTAGAAGAGGATTAAGGGACGTGAGCATATTGTTCCGTGATTTTGGGACGTGGGATGTGCCGAACGGATCGCATCTCACCCGCCGTCCCTCTCTTCCGTCATCTCACAACTATCCTCATCGCTATCCTTGCATGCGCCACGCCGCCGGCGCCGCCCAGCAAGCACACATGGCGCCGTGCACACATGCCCGCTGCTGACCAGGCACCACGCCTCCGCGCTCACGCGGCACCGCGGGTCAGGCCTGGCCACACACCTAGCCTGGTACGGTTTATTTTCATCCGGTTTTTATTCGTCACCTCCCACCACCCCCACCAACTGGTTTTTCTCCTTTCCATTAAAAACCCAAATCTCATTGAAGGAGATATCTTGTTTCATGCTTACTTTGGCAAGTTTTGATTCATTCCAATCAGGTAAATAAATAGGTAATTAAGAATTCATAACTCGCACCATATATTTGAGATTACCTTCCTAAAATATAGACATAATATTTTCATCGATAACCTTCCAAAAGAAAATAAGATATTCCTCAATAACAAATCATTAATTCTACGCACTATGTCATTATTATTATCTCCACTATTAATTGACCAGAGGATTCACCGGGATGGTTTTTCGGATTCAGTGGTAGAAGAGGATTAAGGGACGTGAGCATGTTGTTCCGTGATTTTGGGATGTGGGACGTGCCGAACGGATCGCATCTCGCCCGCCGTCCCTCTCTTCCGTCATCTCACAACAATCCTCATCGCTATCCTTGCACGCGCCACGCCGCCGGCGCCGCCCAGCAAGCACACATGGCGCCGTGCACACATGCCCGCTGCTGACCAGGCACCACGCCTCCTTGCTCACGCGGCACCACGGGTCAGGCCTGGCTACGCACCTCCCCAACCGACGCTGCCCACGAACAACCATGCGTGTGCTCAGCACGACGACGTGGAGACCCTTGCCGCTTCGAGATCTGCAATACGTCCATCGAGCACCTCATCGCTGTCGGATCCCCGCGTGAGACCCGCCCGCCGCAGATCCCGCCGGCAGCTTCACCACCGCCTGGCGCACTTCATCGTTGCTGCGGCCCGACACCTGGTTTGGGAAGGAACAGATGCAGGGGCCACCAGGCAGTCGCCGATCAGCAGCACAACGGCTGCAACAGTTCCCGTTCGCCAGCGGCTGGGGAACTATAGTGGGAACGCAGATCCATGGTGGGAACGCAGATCCAGGTATTCCAGCCTTCTACTCTTCCTCACTACCTGGTCATACAGAAGCATGAGCGAGGTAGTGAGGAACACCACTGCTCCATTTGTGCAGTGACATGTTGTGCTGCAGCCGTGGTGCTCCAGGGTCACCCCTCCACTTATCAAATGCATAGATGCGTGCTATCTTTATTTGTGCAAATAGAAAGGTTAAATTCTATATGCACTTTGTTTCTACTTGCAGACATCAAGTTCAGTCAAATATGTCATGGTTAGCTCAATGAAAAGGAAAATTTTCATACAAGTGGTACCCAGATTAAGAACTCTTTTAGTCGAGCCATGGTGTAAATGTAAAAAATTGAGATGATTCACGTATGTGTGGTGTAAAAGTTATACTTTGGTGGTATTTTCTCACGGTTTCAGTTTAAGTAGTGTCACACAGTTGTGCCAAATTGCACTTGAAAATGTGTCATGTGATGCGGTATAACACCATGCTTGAGAAATCATTACTAATCCATACTTTTTCCATCTTTCGGCATTTGACTTTGTGAGCTGTGGCTATGTGGCGGCATCTATGATGAGTATCGCTACTAGGGAGGCACTAGGGAGGCTTCTTCAGGCGAGGCACAATTATATTGTCTTTGATTTAACTAAAATCATGCTATGGCTTGATATGTGCACCAACTCCATGTCACATCTTATCTTGTGGACTGGAAGTAAACAAGTGTGTCCTATGGAGTCTACTGTCTAGGAAATTCAGAGATGCAATGTTCATGGTCTGTTAACTACAGAGTTGATAGTCCTAAGAAAGTAAGTCCATACTAGCATGATGAAAAGGTCCAAAAACATTTAGCATTTTTTAGGAAATTGTTACAAATTAATATGACCATTTCGTGGATTTGCAGGATTCACTTTCCTTTCCAGTTGATAAAGTTTGTCTTTTTTGAAAGAAATATGTGAGTAGCTAAAGCATTGAAATCTATATTTGTAGAGAACAGACAGCTTGATGCCCTGGCGAGTTCTTCTCCAGCAGACCAAATCTTTCCACAAAAATAGAGTGGTGTGAAGAGTGTTGCAAAGGCTAGACCAGTATTCTATGTAGGTTGCCTTGATTGTTCTAAGTACGCATAAATTGAAAGAAGAAGAACTCTGCAACCTGCTACAAGCATTGGCATCTATGTTTGTAGAGAATAGGACGATCATGGCAAGATGTGCTGAGTCAGCAGGCCACGCTACTAACAGATAATCAAATATTAGCTAAGCTCCATCTTCATGTGACCTCCTTTCCAAGCCAAACAAGTCACTGGGAAATTCAATCTGATCTCGCATATTTCTTCAAGGCTTATAACATGTACGCTCTCCGCAATATATTCATCTGAACACCAAGGATGTGAGTAGATTCCTGTGATTTTTATTACATGAATGAGTGTTTGATGTATCCCCTGCCTCTTTTTATCCGTACATAAATTTTTAAGGTTTGATTAGCATTACTTTTCTTATCTACATATTAGTGAGACTATAATAGTATAATATGAGAGATTCAAATAGAGAATTAGTGACAGGGAGAATTAAGCGCCTGTCTGCAATGTTTCTATAGAGAATATTTTATATACCATGGTGGTTAGATCCGTGCCACACATGGGAGTTGCCGTGGAGGACTCGAGGTAGCATGGTGCCGAGGCGGGAATGTGGCACGAGGTAGCACGTCAACACATCGTGGTGCACAACGTTGTGCAGGGTGAGTGGCGGGATTCCAATGCCTCGGGTCCTTCGATCGCTTGGCTGGGTTCGAATTGGTGTCATCTCTTCTAGATAAGTACATACATATGCTTCAATCTGTTTTTAAGATGAACTTGATCTTGGTGGCTGTTTCAGATCTTTAACATCTTAAAAGCACCATCACCATGGACCGAATGTGCATCTTTCTAATCTCCTGGACAGCTGCTGCTGCACGACGCCATAAGCTTTACATTTTGCTAATGCAAATCCCCATCTGCCTCCTCTGTTTTGAGTTATTTTGCTGGCACCATAAAGTTTATAATAAGCTCCCATTGTACATCATTTCTCAAGTATATCGTCAAAGTAGGTAAATTGTACTTCCTCCTCTGTTCTGGGTAACTTTATTCGCAAAGGGGGATTGGTATGTCAAACTCTTTCCAGGAATCAGAAAGATATTGCAGCTAAAGTGCACCAGCATTGCTGGCGAATGGCATGAATACAGGGAATAGAGTGTCACTAATGGATTCATCCATGAGCTATGGGTTGTCAAGGCTACGGTAGTACTTATAAGTAAGCTAATACTAATATTATTTGGAACAATTATATTTATTCAGGTTATATTGATCATGGTTATAGAAAGAGAAAATATATATTTATGTAGCACCTCTGTCCATTTTGTTGTAAATCCTAATGCCTTGAGATCCTACTTGTACTATTTTGCAATGCTTGAATGCTTACAACACAGATATTTAATTATGTTTGGAAACAAGTACATCTCATAGCATTTAATTAGATATTTAATTATGTTTGGAAACAAGTACAGCCCATCAGCATTTGATCTGTCTAGATTATTGCACATTTAGGATTGCAACACAAGTAGCTACATGTGAATTGAAATTGCAAGAAGTGTATTCAAATTCTAAATTCTATTAAGACATGCATTGCACGTGCATACAGGCTAGGGGATTCGCTCAGTCAAAGAAGTTGCTCTTCCATCACTGTCGGAAAGAAGTCATGAGGCACTCTCCCGCGATGGTGAAGACAAGCATTCCGTATGCCTGCAATAGTTGCAACCACACAACACAAGGTCCATGTTCAACGGGCTGCCAACCCGACGTCCACAACTCCAACACGCCTTTTCCACTCAACTGGTATCGCTTACGGGGACATGTCCCTGAGATGCCACCGCAGATACTTTCAGGTTGCCACTTACCTCCCATGTCAATGTTCATTTGCGAAGTTGAATGGACCTTTGAGACTGATCTCTATAGTTATTTATTATTTTATGTCAATAGTATGTGTAAGTTTAATCCACTTTATTATACAATAAATATGAAAAATGTCATCTTTGTTGCAATGCATGACGAAGGTGAGGTGGGTGTCCTTTGATTTCAAAGGAGGCTCCAGCGAGAAATGTCCCACTAAGGTGGGAAACCCAGTGAGAAAGGGAGGGTCCGAGAGAAAAAGGGGGCGATACGTTGTGGGGTGTGGTTTTTGAGTTGGACCCATGTGTTGGAGATAACATGGGGATAGTCCGAACAACTGCATTTCTTCCCCATATATAGTCTAAATTTGGGGGAGCCCGGACTGTCCATACAGTTGAATTTTGAAGAGCCTACTAAGCATTCGTTTGATGTCCGAACATGTCCGGATCTTTGAGAACAAATGAGCCTTAACCTTACAGACAACCTTAATTATTTGTTCGATTAATTTATATATGCAAGCCCGTTAACAAATGAGCCTTGACCTTACACACAACCTTAATCATTTGTTTGATTAATTTATATATGCATAGCCGGTAGCAACGCACGGGCGTTCTGCTAGTGATTGGATTAGTGGAGGGACATGATGCACGTTTACATTGTGGCAACCATGCATATATTCTAGGGTTTGCTCCCTGAGAAAACATGATGCATGTCAATGATGATGAAACTATAAGAGTTCAAAGATAACAATTTACTACTCCGTACCTTAGAAAGAGCCCAAAGCGATGGACACTCCGAGACTGCAATTTTGTCACCAATGGTTGATAGAGCGAATTATGCAAGGGCCGTAGGTGTGGCAGCCTACCTCCGGATGGCCTCAACAGCGACCCGGCCGCCACTGCAGCCTGGCGACGCCAAAGGATCCTGCCCACGGCGCTGAATACCCGACGAAAGATGCCACCCTGCACCTGCTTGCTATCTCCATTGCCCGCTGAATATAGTGGATGAGGAGGAGGACGAGTGTTGGGCAAGAAAACGAGATTTATGAGCTGCTTTTTTTTTAGATTAATAAGCTTTTTTTTAGACAACCTTGCCAAACTTTATTCAGGACCGTGAATGTTTACAGGTACAAACGACAACTCCCCCGGTTGGCCCGACCACACATGGCGACCAAAGCCGAGTGTCAAAACATGTTTAGCAAGATTGTGAGCCTCGAAATTCGAGCTCCTAAACTCATGAACTATGTTACAAGATGAAAAATAACGAGAACGATCTATAATTTCATGTATGATAGCTCCATACTCAGTCCCTGACTTCTTCTTGATGTCATCCACCACTATCTTGCAATCCGAGGCCATATGTATCCGATTAACATAGACATCCTCAGCCAAAGCTTGCCCTTCTCGTATCGCCATAGCTTCCAACGTTAGCAGCCTTGCTGATATACTTGAACTTGATTGCCGAAGCCCCCAAGAAGATACCAAATTGGTCCTGGCATATAGCTGCTGATACTCCAAAGGTTCCATCACCTGAGACTGCAGCGTCTACATTAAGTTTGGCATAGCCATCTGGCGGAGGTTGCCATGTTGCCAGCCGGGTCGCTGCCATCCTAATGCTCAATACCGGTGTTTTTTCAGCAAACTGAAGATCGCGGATAAAGGACATGACAAAAGCATTGGTTGAAAAAGGACTTCCATGGATCTCTTCATGTATCAGCCGTCTTCTCGCTCGCCATATCGCCCATAACGTCACCACCACACGCGTAAATTCAGCCTGGGGCAGGGTATCATGCAAAGTGAAGAGCCAAGCCCGTGCGTTCATCGACAAAATCTGAATCATATATTCGACAGTTTCTTCCGAGCATAACGACCAAACGCTTCTTGCCATTATACAGTCTATGAGGGCATGTCTCCAGCTATCTTGTGAAGAGCATAGAGCACAGACCTTTGTAGTGGACATCTTGCGATGATGGAGAAGATCAGACGTAGGTGTTGTTTCATGGCATAGTCTCCACAGGAACACTTTTATCTTTGACGGAATTTTCATCGTCCAAAGTGATGTCCATGATTTTTCCTCCCTGGAATCATTCGTGTGACCCTCAACCGGCTGCAGCAAAGATTCATTCCTTAACTTCGTTCCAAGCAAGAATTTGTACACTGATCTCACTGAGAAAACGCCCCTTTCATCCTCTGCTCAAGTCCAAAAATCCGCCACTCTCCTCGTGCATAACGGAATTCTGAGAATGCTCTCTACATCCAGAGGTATAAACACTTGTCAGACCTTTTCCTCTCGCCAAGAAGCAGATGAACTATCAATCAGCTCCGAAACCAAAGTTGGTTTATCTTGAACCAGAGATGCTAGTGGCCTCATCATCCCTGACCTTGGTATCCAATTATGATCCCAAATTTTTGTATCCTCTCCTGTCCCAATTCTCCTAATAAGTCCTTGTGCAAGAGCTTCTCTTCCATCCATGATCGCTCTCCATATTTGCGATGGGTTATCTCCAAGCTGAGCTTCCAAGAAAGATGATGCTGGGAAGTATTTCGCTCGTAATATCCTGGAGCTCAAGGCCATTGGGTCTTGTAATATTCTCCAAGCTTGCCTTGACAGGAGTGACAAGTTAAAGATCTCAATATCTCTAAAGCCAAGTCCTCCCAAGTGTTTAGGTTTATTGCAAACATCCCATGACACCCAGCAAGGTTTCCTCTTCCCCCTTTTGTTGCCCCACCAAAACTGTCGTATCATTGAAGTTATGCTCTCACAAATGCCTCTCGGTAATCTGAAACAAGACATAGAGTAAACAGGTATGGCTTGAGCAACTGACTTTATTAGCACCTCCTTTCCTCCATAAGATAACATTTTCTCCATCCATCCCTTTATTTTTTCCCACACTCTATCCTTCAAGTATTTAAAAGTCCCATTCCTTGCATGACCCACATCAGTAGGCATGCCTAAATATCTGTCACTCAGCTGTTCGTCATGCACTTGAAGGGTGTCCTTGATACTGTCCCGAACCACTTGGGGACACCCCTTACTGAAAAATATGGAGGATTTATCATTGTTGACTCTTTGCCCCGATGCACTGCAATAGGTGATGTCGGCACCACCTGAACTCCCATAAAAGCTGACGACTGAGGAACGGATTTTAAGAGGCACGAAAGGCCCTCCGCTGCTAACAAGAAGAGATAGGGGGAGATCGGATCTCCCTGTCGGATACCCCTCGTGGGTCTGAACTGTTGCAATCGTTCTCCATTAAATAGAACCGAGAATGAAACTGAAGTGACCATGTTCATAACCACCCTAATCCATTGTTGATCAAAACCCAGCTTAACCATTATTGCTCTGAGGTAGCCTCATTCAAGTCTGTCATAGGCCTTCATCATATCAAGTTTCAAAGCGCAATGACTATTGTTCTTCGCCTTGCTCCTCTTCATAAAATGCAGACACTCATAACCAGTGATAATATTATCTGTGATTATTCTGCCAGGGACAAATGCTGACTGTTCTTCTGAAATTATGTCTGGCAAAATTTGCTTTAATCTGTTTGCAATCACCTTTGAAGCTACCTTGTACAGAACGTTACACAAGCTTATTGGTCTGAATTGTGAAAGCAAAGACGGATTCATTACCTTTGGGATTAACACCAAAAAAGTATCATTGATGCACTCCGGGCTTTCTTCTCCTCTCACAATTCTAAGGACTGCCTTTGTTACCTCTTGACCACACACCTCCCAATGTCGCTGATAAAAATGAGCCGGAAAACTATCCGGGCCTGGAGATTTAGTTGGGAGCATATGAAACAAAGCCGTTTTGACCTCCTCCTCCGTGTAATCCGCACATAATACATCATTCATCTCAGCAGACACTTTTCGAGGTACATGATTCAAAACTGCATTTACATTGGTAACTTCCTCTGATGTATAAAGATTTTTATAAAAATCAGTTACCATCTCCTTTAGTTCCGTCGGATCCTCCACACTAATCCCCAAAGAATTCATTAGAGCTTTTATCATGTTCTTTTGGCACCTTATGCTTGCTCTTAAATGAAAGAACTTCGTATTTTTGTCTCCGGCTGTCAACCATTCTATCCGTGATCTTTGTCTCCACAGGAGTTCCTCCCTATGGTAAAGCTCGACCAGCCGTTCATTAATTTTCATCTCAGCATGATTAGGACCCACTCGGGCTGGATCATTACGCATCTCCTCTAACTTCTTTTTCAGAGTCTTCATCTCCCGTCTTACTGACCCGAATGTCCTCCTATCCCATCGCTGTAATCTGTTAGAAAGGTGCAGCAGTTTTTGTTTTATATCCATGGTTCTCTCTCCTGCCTCAGATTCGGACCATGATGACAGAATTGTGTCCTTCAAATTTTCATGGGTTTCCCAGGCCACTTCATAGCGAAAAATTCTGCTACCCCCTTGCCTCGGCTCATTATCTCTATTTAGCTCCAAATGGATCGGTCCATGATCCGAGGTAGATGCAGTATAATGTGTTAGTCCTGCATAAGGGAATAGGGAGCACCATTCTGTGGAACCAAGCGCTCGATCAAGTCTAACTCTTGTGAACGTGCCTCCCGCCACCTTTTTCTCAAAAGTCCAGAAACGAACCTTGAAACCAATATCCATTAAGCTGCAAGTATCAACTGTATCACGGAAGCATTGGATTTGGGCGTTGCTACGTTAGCCAATGCCCTCCTGTTCATCTGGTCGTAAAACCTCATTGAAATCCCCTATGCAAAGCCAAGGGAGAGCACTAGAACATGCTATGTTCTCTAAAGTGCTCCATGTCTGAAGTCTGAGGTGAGTTTGAGGTTCCCCATACACTATTGTAAGTCTCCAGGGGTCAAAACCCGACTCCCTAACACCGCAGTCCAAATGATAATCCGAGTAGCCCAAAATCTCAACATCCACATTATTATTCCAATACAAACCAATTCCTCCACTCCTCCCTACACTGCTTACAGCATAGGATTTATCATACCCAATAGAACTAGCCAAGTTTTCTACTCTTACTTTGTCAATCTGTGTCTCTAAAATACAAAGGAAGGTAGGGGCAAATTTCTTCGCGATCTCACGAAGTTCGCGAATTGTCGAGGCACTGCCCACACCCCGACAATTCCAGCCAATGATACTCATTGCTCCCGGCGGTACTCCTCGGAGGAGCCTGCCAATACTACATTTTTTGCCTTATCTCTGTTGCCTGCAGCCTCGCCCGCCACCTGATCCCCCTTGGGCCTCTTATTAATTTTCCTGGGTGACACATAAACCGAAGGCATCAGAGGTATGCCCAACGGTGTCTTTCCTGACAGGACTAAGATGCCCTCCCCATCAATTGCTGGGAGAACCTGGTCACTAGTAACTAGTGTCGGGGCACTGTCCACTGAATTTCTTTTATTGTTTGCTCGGTTCTGTGTAGCAGCAGTCACATCTCCGGTTTCTGTAGGACCATTATGAGTATTTCCCCCGAACAATCCTTCTTCCTGTTGCCAGCCTGTGTTTCTCGCTGGATCTCCTTCTCTTTGCGTTGTGTTGCGACCTCTGCCTCTCGCTCCTCCTCTACCAAGGCCCCCTCGAAAGAAAGACCTTCCATCATTGGGTTCTGAGTAAGAAACCTCTCTGCGCTTTGCTAACATCCAGCTTCCCCACTTTTTGTCAGTCTCCTTCCAAATCCCATTGCCACACTCCTCAAAACCATGTCCCATAAGACCACAAACCTTGCAAAAGAAAGGAATTTTTTCATATTTCACCACTAGCATTCGTCTCCCCTCTCCCTCCACGGTTAGAGGAGCGAATCTTGTCAGAGGTTTCGCAGTGAGAACACGGACCCTAGCCCTGACATAGTCGCCCTCATAGTACAGAGTAGGACGGACCTGAACTTCTCTGACTTTGCCAATTCTTCGTGCTAACTCATCAACGACTTCGGGATGGCGGTAAAGATCGGGAACCTTATGAATCTGCGCCCATACATATAGGCCATCAAGCACGTATTCCTCTGGATCCGATGTCCCATCGTAATCCTCAATGACCACCCCATAGTTTCGAAAGAGCCATGGGCCACCATGGACTACTCTCTTCCAATCTCCCAAGCAAAACATCTGGAATATGAATCTATTCGCTCCCGCCTCTCTGAACTTTGGCGGCTGCGCTAGACCCCAAATAAACTTCATAGTATCAAAAAAGGATGACGAACTAAAAGGCCGATCCGTATTGACCCTGGCGATCGCCAGCCATCGAGATTCCTCCTTGAACTGCTAAACTTTTTCCTTCCCAATGACCACATCGTCCAGCTCTTCATCCATAAGTTCCATGTTCTTTAGCATCTCCTCTAGGTCCTCCTCCTCCGTCCGTTCTGTTCGCGACGAAGAACCAGTCGCCGCCGCCATCAGGTAAGGAGCCTGTAGATCACCGGGGTTTCCCCGCCGTGCTGGGGGCAGAGGCTAGGTTAAACCCACCAGAATTGCAATATCCTCCAGCCGGCAGATGAGATCGCCAGCGGAGGTAAGGAATTTAGATTAGATTAATCAGCTGATGCTCCGAGACGAGAAAGAGTAGCCAAATCGCCTCAACAGCTCATGTATGGACCGGCCCACTGGCGCGACCCATTAGCCGTTTATTTTTTACTTATTTTCAATTTCAAGTTTTTTGCTGGGTATTTTCTGGAGGGAGAGGAAAATCCAAGTAACCGAACATTTTTATACAACGTGAAAAGTGAAAAAATTGTTAGCATACCTGAATATAAATGTTTAATTGTAGGGCGCTGCTACGTGTCGGCCGGCGGATCTTTTAAAAAGATTCGCCGCCTCGCGAGCCGTCCAATTCTATGAAGCGAGTTGTTCTCTTCTCTAATTTCTTGCAACAATACTCTTGTTACGAAACCCTCTCTTCTTTAATTCCTGCGACAAGACTTGTGTTGCGAAAACCTTCTCTTCTCTAATTTTCTGCAACAAGTCTTATGTTACAAAACCTCTTCTTTTATTTTTTGCAATAAAACCCTTGTTGCCAAAATTGCAAACACAGCGGGGTAAAAATTGCAAACACAGCTCCCGCTGCATCTAATTTTCTGTAACTTGATGTTGCAAAAATTGCAACATCTCCGGCCGCATCTCCAGATGTTACATAACGGAGGAGGTGGACGTGCACGCAAACGTGCGCCAGCTGAGTGATAGCGTTTTCCTTAGAAAAACTGCAGACTTTTTTTTTTGCAACAAAGGTCTTCTTGCAGAATTATTCTGCAACAGAGGTCTCGTTGCATAAATTTATAGTCTTTTCACAACCTATGTTTCTGGATTAGACGTGAGCGATAGAATCGTGATGTTTCTGAGATGAAAAGGTGAAGAGTGGGTGGGACCACATGTACACGTGGTAGACGATGAAGGCGGTTGACGTTTAGAAGCAATCGGCCAGTGGATACTAATCATTTTCCTTAATTGTATGGAATAAAGATTAATATCATATTTGAAAAAGGTTCCTATAGATATAAGAAAACATTCATGTATTGGAAAATATTCAAATATTCCTAAAAAAAATCTTAGGCTCAAACAAAGCTTCTTTCACAAACGTTTAGATATATGTTCATCTAGTTTCACGTTCACATTTTTCCCTAAAAAGGAAAGGAAAAATGGGAAAGGAAACTTAAAGATTACTGGATAAAACTAGAAAAAGTTAAAAAGGGAAAATAATAGACAAGGAGAAAAAGTCGAAAAAAACAACTAGGGGAAAAGAAAAGGAAGATGAAAAAAGAAAATGGAAGGGAGAGAAAATAATATTTTTTTTGAACACAATACAGACGCAAGCGCTCATACATACGCGCATACACTCAACCCTATGAACGCACACACGCACACCCTACCCCTATGAGCACCTCCGAGATACTAAGCCGGCATATCATCTTGAGATTTTACGAAGTCACCGTAGGCGCCTCGTAGTCGACGGGAACGTCTCCTCCCACTGAAAGCATGTCGCCGGAAATCCTGAAATTAATCCAGGATATATGCGAGCACCAGGATTTGAACCCTGGTGGGTTGGGGATACCACTGTCCACCTAACCAACTCAACCACAGGTTGATTCGCAAGGGAGAGAAAATAATTAGCCAAAGAAGGGAAGGTGCTTCAACGTTTTAGCCACGTCCTATGGACTGAATGCATAACATCGTCAAGGAGGGTCTTAGTGCGCCTCCTCCGTGCGGAAGGCCTTTTAAAATTTAGCCTATCAAACGGCCCCTTATCCTTCAACTCCTTATATTCTCTATGCTTAAAAAAAGCAGTTCCTAGCGAACTCTTAAATTTAGATCTTCAAAACATTCACACAACTTTGAACATCAATAGCCCTATTTGATTAAAACTACATTGCATAACGGATATACCCATAGAGAGCACCAATATGTTCAAACTACGTACAGTGCATAAACATGAACTTAATCTCATTGATTCGAACAAAACAATTAAGAACACTAGTCGACTTAAACATAATCAGAGTCTACTTCGTATCCTCGTTGGCAAACCCTTTCTTGTACAGCTGGAGCCACCGGTGCTTCTCGGCGCGAGCTTCAGATACATCCGTTGGACCTCGGCCATATACTCCTCATCGGAGCGCCCGCCTCTAGCCACTCGACGGCGGACAGGACACTGCGGTTGTTAATGGGGAATTTGAGTTTCGTTGCGCTGTCGTAGAGGGCCACCACATTGAAGCCATACACCCACGCTGCCAGCCTGACTTGAACGAGCCCAGCCAGTAACAGATGGCGGTGTCCGTGTCCTTTATTTCAGACCCCCATGTCCCCCATGGTTGTTGCCGCATGCTGTGGTACTTCCTGTTCGGAGCTGGTGCTGGCAGGTCGGCCGCAAAGGAGATAGAGGAAAGGGCACCGCCACGGTGGCCTCGGGTGGGTTGTGTGCCGGGGCACGGTTCCACACTTCTAATCGACGGTGACGACCTCTGACGGCTGGATTCCGTCATTTTGGGGCGGCGTCAGTCGACTGGAAGGTTGGATGGAGGTGCGTGATGGCTGCAGGAGGGCCCGTGGGGAGGTGTCCGCTGGATTTGGGCGACAGTGGCGTCGATGCGGTGCGTTACGGGAGAGGGAGGAGTGGTTATATTTTTGGAGAAACGGCGCCAACCAAGTAACAATTATATAAGGGCCACCCATTGGTGTTGTCGATGGCGGCGACAAGTGATGGAGACGCGCGGCGGGCGGCGTTGGGGCGTTGGAACGACAGCGACAAGTGATGGAGATCCGGCCTTTTGTTTTTGGAACCAGGCCCAATTTTTTCAGCCAACGCCTTCGTTTTTTGCTAGAACAATTTTTTTTGCTACCATGTTTTTGCTTTTTGCTGGAACCAGCTTGAAGCCGCCATGGGGAAAAAGCTTCCACCCTAGGGAGAAAAAGCTTCAACCGGCTGTGGAAAAGCTTCATCCGACTGGAGGAAAAGCTTCAAGTGCCATGAGGAAAAAGCTTTATTGGTGGAAAAAGCTTCAACCGGTGATTTAATTTGCTGGAATCCATTGATTTTATTGCTTGTACCCGTTTTCTTCATGAGGTGCGGCACGCGAGGCACTTTATATGTTTGTTTTTGATGCATTTGTGCTTTTTGCTGGAATCATCTACTGATTTTGCTACGACGAGGTTTGATTTGTTTCCTGGACCGCCTTAAGCGGAGCTGGGACCAGATTTGTTAGCAACTGGTTTTTGTTGCAACCATCCAATCCACGAGCAGCGATGACGAGCCGGTTAGCGGCCTGGTGAGCCGGCGAGCGGCGGCCACAGAGCTTCAAGCTGGAGGACATGGAAGGGCGACGAGGAAGCAGGAGGGCTGGGGGAAATTGTCGAAAGGAAGGAGACAGGTGCGCGGGAGAAGAGGGGTGAAATCGTGTGGTCGGGGACGCAAGCATCGTGCGGCTGGGGCCGACTGGCCGAAATTTCGGCTGGCGAGCTGGCGCCTAGCTAGCAGTCAGCCTTAAAAAATATTTTTTGTATACTCATCTAAAGGCTTTTAAGGGGTGGCCTAGGGATCCCTCAAAAAAAAGGGGGTGGACTAGGGATGCTCATATGATAAACTTCTTCTCGGACTGAATTAAAAAACAAAAACTTCTACTCGGACTAGTACTCCGCGTACACATCTAGCATGGACACGATCGAGGAAACCAAATTAACACCGCTACCATGATCTGTGGTTACACCCAAACTGACTCCTACACGAACAGAATTCTCACTTACGTAGACTTTTGACAAGATTTACCTAACAAGGAGTATATATAGAAGGGGGTGGGCTGGATACGAAAACGAGATAGAAGAAACAGACGCCATGTCGGCGCCGGGTGAGGAGGCAACCCTGGTGACGATCTCTGACGGCTGGATTCCGCCATTTTGGGGCGTCGTCAGTCGACTGGAAGGTTGGATGGAGGTGCGTGATGGCTGTAGGAGGGCCCGTGGGGAGGTGTCCGCTGGATTTGGGCGACAGTGGCGTCGATGCGGTGCATTACGGGAGAGGGAGGAGTGGTTATATTATTGGAGAAACGGCGCCAACCAAGTGCTCCCTCCGTTCCACAATGTAGTGCCTATAGATTTTTGTGAAAGTCAAACGTTGCCAACTTTGACCAAGTGTACAGAGAAAACTATCTATATCTACAATACCAAACATGTATATTCTGAAAATATAACTCACGATGTATCCAATGATGTGCTTTTGGTATTCTAGATGTACATATTTTTCTCTATAAACATGGTAAAAGTTTGTAATGTTTGACTTTTATAAAAATATATAGGCACTACATTATGGAACGAAGGGAGTAACAATTATATAAGGGCCACCCGATGCGAGGAGTAAAATGTATTCTTCTCTAAAAACTATAGAAGGATCGGCTAGGTTCCGTTTAGCAGCTTAATAAAAGGAAAACATTTACGTGTGGCACGTACGCCAGCTGAGTTTTCGGCCGGTGGCACCGCTCGCTCCGCGTCTGCACGTAGGCCCAACCAAACATCCGCCGCATATTACCTTATCTCTTGAGGCCGACGTCATCCGCTCATTCTCTTCTACACCACAAGCTCTGCTCTCCTCTTTTTCCTCTTCTGTAGATGCTCACGCCTCCGCCGCTAGTGACTGTTTGTGCCGGTCGGTCATGGCTACCCCCACCCTCGTCGCTCTCACACCCCACCAACAACAAGCACTGCCTCCATCCTCGCCCCCCTCACATCTCACCAGCGACAAGTGCTGCAAACCAACACTCATTGGTGTTGTCGATGGCGGCGACAAGGGATGGAGACGCGCGGCGGCCGACGTTTGGGCGTTGCAACCACAACGACAAGTGATGGAGATCCGGCCTTTTGTTTTTGGATCCAGGCCCAATTTTTTCTGCCAATGCCTTGGTTTTTTGCTGGAACAATTTTTTTTTTGCTACTATGTTTTTGCTTTTTCCTGGAACCAACTTGAAGCCGGCATGGGGAAAAAGCTTCCACCCTGGGGAGAAAAATCTTCAACCGGCTGTGGAAAAGCTTCATCCGGCTGGAGGAAAAGCTTCAAGTGCCATGAGGAAAAAGTTTCCACCGCTGGAAAAAAAGCTTCATTGGTGGAAGAAGCTTCAACCGGTGATTTAATTTGCTGGAACCCATTGATTTTATTGCTGGTACCAGTTTTCTTCATGAGGTGCAGCACGCGAGGCACTTTATTTGATTGTTTTTGATGCATTTGTGCTTTTTGCTGAAATCATCAACTGATTTTGCTATGACGAGCTTTGATATTTTTTCTTTAACCGTCTGAAGCGGAGCTGGGACCAGATTTGTTAGCAACTGATTTTTGTTGCAACCATCCAATCCATGAGCAGTGATGACGAGCTGGTTAGCGGCCTGGTGAGCCGGCGAGCGGCGCCACAGAGCTTCAAGCGGGAGGCCATGGAAGGGCGGCGAGGAAGCAGGAGGGCTGGGAAAACTGTCGAAAGGAAGGAGACAGGCGCGGGAGAAGAGGGGTGAAATCGTGTAGTCTAGGACGCGCGCATCGTGCGGCTGGGGCCGATCGGCCGAAATATCGGTTGGCGAGCCGGTGCCTAGCTAGCAGTCGCCTTAAAAGTGATTTTTTTAAATACTCATCTAAAGACTTTTACCAAAAAGAGCACACATACAAGGACTAGTTCAAACGCACACACCCAAGCCTCACAGACAAGTACGAAGGTTCTGCTGAGGGCACCGCTCAACAAGCCCAAAACATAAAATAAAAAATAAACGCCGGGTGCCAAACATAAAAAGATTCTGCACAGCTCATAAGGCATTTAAGGGGTGGACTAGGGATGCTCAAACTTCTACTCGGACTGAATTAAAAAACAAAAACTTCTACTCCCACTAGGACTCCGCGTACACATCTAGCATGGACACGATCGAGGAAACCAAATTAACACCGCTACCTTGATGTGGTTACACCCAAACTGACTCCTACACGAACAGAATTCTCACTTACATAGACTTTTGACAAGATTTACTACCTAACAAAAAGTATATATCGATGGGGGTGGGCTGGATACGAAAACAAGATAGAAGAAACAGACGCCATGTCGGCTATACAAGGGATAGGCTAGGTTTGGTTTAGCCGCTTAATAAAATGGAAACGTTTATGTGTGGCGCAGTGGCTGAGTTTTCGGTTGGTCGCACTGCTCGCTCCGCATCTGCACGTAGGCCCCGCCGAACATCCGTCACATATTACCTTATCTTTTCAGGGACGATGCCATCCGCTCATTCTCCTCTACACCGCAAGCTGTGCTCTCCTCTTCTTCTCTTCTGTAGATGCTCACGCCTCCCCCTTGACTGACTGGTTGTGCCGGCCGGCCATGGCTGTCCCCCACCCCCGCCCCCCTCACACCCCACCAGCGACAAGTGTTGCCTCCACTCCCGCCCCCTCACATCTCACCAGCGACAAGTGCTGCTAACCAACACCAACCGGTGTTGTCGATGGCGGCGACAACTGATGGAGACGCACAGCAGCCGGCATTGGGGCGTTGCAACCACAACAAGTGATGGAGATCCGACCTTTTCTTTTTGGAAGCAGTCCCAATTTTTTCTGCCAACGCCTTCATTTTTTGCTGGAACAGACATTTTTTTGCTACCATGTTTTGCTTTTTGCTGGGACCAGCTTGAAGCCGACATGGGGAAAAAGCTTCCATCCTGGGGAGAAAAAGCTTCAACCGGCTGTGGAAAAGCTTCATCCAGCTGGAGGAAAAGCTTCAAGTGCCATGAGGAAAAAGCTTCCACCGCTGGAAAAAAGATTCATTGGTGGATAAAGCTTCAACCCGTGATTTAATTTGCTGTAACCCATTGATTTTATTGCTGGTACCAGTTTTCTCAGGAGGTGCGGCACGCGAGGCACGTTATTTGTTTGTTTTTGATGCATTTGTGCTTTTTGCTGGAACCATCACCTGGTTTTGCTACGACGAACTTTGAATTTTTTTTCTTGAACCGCCTGAATTGGAGTTGGGACCAGATTTGTTAGCAACTGATTTTTGTTGTAACCATCCAATCCACAAGCAGCGATGACGAGCTGGTTAGCTGCCTGGTGAGCCAGCGAGCGGCGGCCACTGAGCTTCAAGCAGGAGGCCATGGAAGGGCGACGAGGAAGCAGGAGGGCTGGGGAAAACTGTCGAAAGAAAGGAGACAGACGCGCGGGAGAAGAGGGGTGAAATCGTGTGGTCTGGGACGCGCGCATCGTGCGGCTGAGGCCGACCGCCCGAAATTTCGGCCGGCGAGCTGGCGCCTAGCTAGCAGTCGCCTTAAAAAATAATTTTTTTATACTCATCTAAAAGCTTTTAAGGGGTGGACTAGGGATCCCTAAAAAAAAAGGGGGTGGACTAGGGATGCGCATATGATAAACTTCTTCTCGGACTGAATTAAAAAACAAAAACTTCTACTCGGACTAGTACTCCGCGTACACATCTAGCATGGACACGATCGAGGAAACCAAATTAACACCGCTACCATGATCTGTGGTTACACCCAAACTGACTCCTACACGAACAGAATTCTCACTTACGCAGACTTTTGACAAGATTTACCTAACAAGGAGTATATATAGAAGGGGGTGGGCTGGATACGAAAACGAGATAGAAGAAACAGACGCCATGTCGGCGCCGGGTGAGGAGGCAACCCTGGACGACGACGTGATAACGGAGATCCTCCTGAGGCTACCGTGTACCTCGGTGCTCCGCTCCCGAGCCGTCTGCAAGGCGTGGCACCGCATCACCACCGACCCCTCGTTCCTGGAAGCCCACGCCGAGCGCCGCCCAGCCGAGCTGCTCGCCGTGTCAGGAGGACCTGGATGGGCTTGTCAAGATCGTGTCGACACAATCCCGCTGTCTCTCGGAGCCGACGGCGGCGGCCCGACGGGGCGCCGGCGTGAGCTCCATTACCCGGAGCACTGTGATGTTCACTTCCTGGTGGGTTGCTGCGATGGGCTCCTGCTGTTCCTGATGGACAGCTTCCCTCGGGGTCAGTCCTGCTCCTACTTCTTCGTGTCCAACCCGGTGACCAGGCAGGGGACTTGGATAGACCTGATGCCGCCTGCTTGCCGCGGCAACCTGATGGTGCTCTGCGGCTTCTACCGCCACGGCCCGTCCGGCGAGCACCGGTTTCTCGTCCTGGCAAACGAACAACAAAGCCCGAAAATCCCGAGCAACACGGGCTCCGTCACCGGCTCGGCGGCCCACTACGTTTTCAATTTCTCAGCCGCCACCGTGTCCACGGAGGCTCCTCGCCGGCTGGGGCCGGTGGCCGGAAACAACGTAGTCGTCAAGCCCAACTGCTCCGAGAACCAGGTCCCCAGCCACCTCTACCATCGGGGGAAGCTTCATTGGACGACACATCCTCAGGCCACGAGCACGGGCAAGATCTTGGCTTTCGACACGCTGTCCGAGGAATTCCGGCTAATATCGTGCCCGGCGTGGCCAAAGGGTGAAAACTACTATCTGCACGACCTCTGCCTCCTGGAGTTGCACGGCAAGCTAGCCATAACGACCACTCTACTCTGTGGTGATTTCATGGAGCTCTGGGTGCTCGAGGACTACGACGACGACCAGAGCTGGTCACACTGTTTCCGGATCCAACTGCCGCCGCTGTTCTGTTTACGTTGGACGATGGGCACCGGTGTCCCTAACGTCATTCTTGTGGGATGCTACATGGAAAAATTAGCGGCGGTATACAATCTTACCGAGAAGTGGAGCGTAGAGAAGGTAGGGTTTGTCAACAGTAACACGTCGGCTCGTCACTTTCTCTTCAAGGAGAGCCTTGTGCCACACCCCTTTTTTGATCCATATTAATTTTGCCATGGAAAGTCACGCATGATTCTCATCAATAACTATACTATGTCCACATGCATATATGATATACGTATATACTTTGCCTTCAGAATTATACCGAAGCAACATCCATGTACTTTGCCTTGAATTTCCTATCATTCCCGGATAGGTACATGAAATGAGGAATACTAATAGTAGTACTACATATAATTGAGGTGGCTCCCTATTGTCCATTGGAATCCCTTCATCTTGATCTGTTTGCAAATGTACTTTTTCCTTTTTCTTTTTTGAACACAAATGTAACTATGTGACGGTCCTAGTATCTCTAAAGTAAGGTAGTGATGTTTTTATTCTACAAAAATATTTCTCAACACTAGCGTGAACATTCATAATATATTTCCCTGTTACCGAATAATATAAAGAAAATGTTTAATTTCAGCCGGATGAAAACAGACAAATGCAAGCCTCCTCCTGCTTCCGCCATGTGGCCTGCATGAGACGCACCGCTCTCCTCTATCTCTCCACCTTATCTTCTCCGTAGCTACATTCCCCCCCCCCCC
>LR738709.1:3533273-3553651 GCA_902687465.1 Secale cereale | reverse complement strand
CCTTCCCCCCTGCCCTCTCCTGTATCCCCATTTCCTCCAACGAAGGAAAGCAACCTCGACAATTCAACCAGCCACCGCAAGGGACAGCACGGCTGCGTCCCATCCCTGGCCACTGGCGCTACGAGGGTGGGGGGATATCCTGGTTGCTTTGCTTCTCATCCGGGACACCGGGACACCGGCGCTGCAAACACAAAGGAGTTGTGTCCCCGTGGATCTCGCCATCGCAGCAGAGCTACAATGCAGCACAAGCGGCGTCGCGACCTGTGGAGCTCGCCGGGGCAGCGGTGCTGCAATGCAGGTGTATCACGGGCGGGGCACCAGCGCTGCAAAGCAGGGCTAACTACGTCGCCCTTGACCTCGCCATGATTGCGGAGCTGCAATGGAGCACAAGCGGCGTCGGTGCTGCAATGGAGCTCTCAGCGGCGGCTCCAGGTGATGCAGTGCAGCGCTCGTCGGAGGCTCTAGAAGCTGCAGTGCAACACTCGGTGCTCCAATGGAGATCTCACCGGCGGCTCTCGAAGCTGCAGCGCAGCGCGCGATGCTCTAATGGAGTTCTCGCCGGCGGCTCCTGGTGTTGCGTCCCAGCGCTCGTCGGCGGCTCTCGGAGCCGCGAAGCAATGCCCGATGCTGGTGCTGTAGTGGAGCGCTCGCCGGCGGCTCTCGGGGTTGTGAGTGGCCAGCGGCGACTGCCGGTGTTGCAAACACAATAGCGGCGTGTTGCTACCTTGCTACAGCAAGATGGTGATTGAACCAGCGGGTGGCTTGTGCCATGCGGGAGGAGGACGGTGTGCTCATGCGTTGGTTTTTTTAAGGGCTAAGATAAATATATTAGACGGCTGGCGACCGAGCTGATTTCTCTAGGAAATCAGCTGATTAATTCGTAGCAGTGGCCATAATGTAAAGTTAAAATACCTCAATTATAAAAATATCTTGATATCATATACAGAGATATGGTTTTGGTTTGCGAAAATACAGTGTGTATCAATCAACAAATAACGATTTCGATGGAGATACAGAGGCCATGTAAGCTGTGTGCAGGGTAGCATAGTTTTAGAAGAAATGTTGGCATATCTTTAAGGGAGATCTTATGTCTATCTTCCATGACTTGTTCAACGGACATTTACAGCTCTTTCATCTAAACTTTGGAACAATAACGTTGTTTTCCAGGAAGGAGGAGGTTATGCGCACTGAGCTTCAAAATATTCACCAAGGTTGGCACGAATATGTTGATGTGGTTTGCCCATTTGGTAGTACAACCAACTCGGACTGCTTTCATGCCACGGAGACACTTCCTAGGAGGGGTTGTCGTCTTACATGAAACTCTTCATGAAATCCATTCGAAGAAACTGGATGGGGTTATTCTCAAAGTGGATTTCGAGAAAGGGTATGATAAGGTCAAATGGCTCTTCCTCCAACAAGCCTTACATAATAAGGGGCTCAATGAAGCCTGGAGGAAACAGATGGATTCCTTCATTCAGAAAGGTAGTGTTGGGATTAACATGAATGATGACACATGTTATTATTTCGAAAGGCATAAGGGCTTAAGGGAGACCCAATGTCTCCTGTTTTGTTCAACATAATAGCGGATATGTTGGCAGTCCTTATCAGTTGTGCTAGAAAGAATGGCCAACTAGGAGGACTAGTTCTGCATCTTGTGGATGGGGAAGTGTCCATACTACATTACGCAGATGACACAATTATATTCATGGAACATGATCTCGCAAAAGCTATAAATATAAAGCTTGTGCTCGGTTTATTTGAACAATTGTCGGTCTCAAAATCAGTTTTAACAAAACCAAATTGTTCTGTTTTTTGAGAGCCAAAGAGGAACAAGATGCATACAGACAATTGTTCAGTTGTGAAATGGGCTCCCTACCGTATGGTTACCTAGGGAGACCAATTCACCATCGCCGATTGTCGAATAAAGAGTGGAGGTGCATTGAAGATAGTTTTGAAAAAGGCTAAGCTTCTAGAAGGGTAAGCATATGTCCTATGGAGGCTGGCTTGTGCTGATAAATCGGTTCTGGCGAGTCTGCCGATGTTCATTCTATCCTTCTTTGAAGTACCAGTAAGTGTACAGAAAATATTAGACTTCTATCGATCTCGCTTCTTGTGGCAATGCGATGAGGTTAAGACGAAATACAGATTGGCTAGATGGGATATCATTTGCAGACCCACAGACCATGATGGATTAGGGATCGAGAACTTAGAAGTTAAGAATATATGCCTTCTTAGCAAATGGTTATTCAGGTTATCTGTCGACACTAAGCATATGTGGGTACACATTTTGCATAATAAGGACCTAAAATCTAAGAGATTGATCCATGTTACCGCTAGGCCTAATGATTCGCCATTCTGGTAGGGGTTAATGAGTCTGAAAGGATCCTTCTTTCAAAGGGTGAAATTTATCTTTGGTAACGGTAACACGACTAAATTCTGGAAAGATCCATGGTTAGGGGAGACGTCCTTTTCCTTATAATATCCCACTCTGTATAATATTGTAAAATGTATGGAAGATTACATCGCTACAATATTACAATCGGTTCCTCTTAATATCCAATTCATGAGGTCTCTCGTGGGGGAACGTTGGAACTCGTGGCTGCACTTGTTCCGCGGGTTGATGGATGTTCAACTCTCTGATCAGTCAGATATCATTCACTCGAAATTATCTATGAATGGTAGTCTCTTGGTGAAATCTATGTATTTTGACCTAATTGATTCTGGGCTAATCCCGAGATCCCTCCATATCTGGAAGATTGAAGTTCCGCTTAGAATTAAAATCTTCAAGTTGTTTCTCCCCAAGGGAGTGATCTTGATCATGGATAATTTGGTAAAGCGAATATGGGTAGGTAGCTCTCGATGTTGTTTTTGTGAATAGGATGAAACTATACAACACCACTTTCTCTATTGTCCATTAGCAAAACTACTATGGCGCACGCTACATATAGCCTTCAACATTAATCCTCCAATTAGTATTAACACGTTATTTGGGATGTGTCTAAATGGAGTGGAATCAAATATAGTGAGGCATATTTGGATAGGGATACGTGCACTATTTTGGGCTATATGGAACAACAGAAATGGTATGATCTTTAACGAGAAAAACTTTATCGACTTTTGGCAGGTTATTTAAAGAGCCACTACTTGGATCCGTACGTGGTCGTTACTCACTCATGCGGACTCCAGGGAGGTTCTGATTAGTGGGTGCAATCGTTGGAAGACGGTAGCATCGTAGGCTAGGTGTCAAGTCATCGTAGACGGTACCATATCCAGAGAGCTCCAGGGACTCTCATCAACCGACTTGGATGACAGACTAATAATAAGCTAGGTGTCTAGTCATCGTAGCCTGTTTTTATTTTTGCCGGATGTGGCATTTTTTATTATCTTTTTTGTTGGGCTCCGTTTGTGAGCCACTATTGCACCTTAGACTTTGTTTTCACACTTTACTTAATAAAATAGTTTCTTGCATCACTCCGATGCAGAGCCCGGGGCCATCCTCCTTTCCAAAAAAAACATTCATCATGAGAACCAATCATTTATGTTCATTTATTGACATATGTAGCAAGCTTTCATTCAACTAAAAATTATAGTTACTACATGGTATATATGATTCAATTATTCCAGGGCATAATTTTAGAACCACATCTAAACCGGTATTCCCATTAATTTGGTAGCCTTCAGTAGCATCTTACTCTAGATTCTTTTTCTGTACTTGCAAAATATCAAATTCATGTATACGAGATCTTTCTCCAGGGGATTGAAGAAAGACAGTCACACTAAGATTATGAATGGGGTTACTGAGGTGGATGTAGCTCCAAGCACTTTTCTTATTTTTCAGGTGCAACTAACTAACTAGTACTCCAGTACTTAATTTTTCGCAAATGCAAATTAATTAAAGCCTCTTACCAGTGGTGGCCAATAGGCAAAGCCGAGGGGCTCTTGGCGTGAGCATCAGTCGCTCGCTCGCTCTTCTTGATTCGTTTCCCTCTCAACCCATGAATTAACCCCCGCCATACGATGATAGATCCTTCACCCCCGCTATACGATGATAATATACACATTTGTCGGCTTGATTCGCAAAAAGTCAGTAGATGTCGATGTCCTGTCAAACTTCTCATGACATTGTTTAGGTGCTTGTTTAGGCATACACACATTTCAACTCTCCATTTAGGAAACTCGTCTTGGCATCCATCAGATGGATGGGAAGACCATGGGAGGCTTCCAGGAGAGTAATACTCAAATGTGGGCTGACTTGCCATATGTGAGTAAGTACCGAAGAAATAATTGCCTTCTTTCTGGGTATAACCCTTGTCCATAAGCCTAACCTTATACCTTTTTAATCATACCATCAGGCCTAAGCTTCTTTTTGAACACCCACTTAGATCCCACTTGTTTGCAATCATATGGAATCCATCTCGCTACGGAGTGCATCCTGTTAGTAGTCAATATCTAGAGATACATAAGCATCTGAAATAGAAGTGGAAGTATCATCTATGAAGTACACAGGGGAAATCAACACCAAAGGACTTTAGAATCCTTTGTATCTTGCTCCTAGCATTAGCTTCCTCGTCTTCCTTCACAGGATTTTTATCATGTATTCATTCATAATATTCCATATGAATAGCAGGCTCAAGAGTCTTACCAGATTCCTGCTAGAAGTGCCTTGTATATCTCTCATAGAAAAAATATATTCTCAAAGAACTTAGCACATTTAGACTCCATAATCGTACAGACCTTCACATCACGTACCTCAAATTTCACTACTAGAAATGTATTGCTAATGCTATGATTAGCGTAGCCCAAATCAACGCAGTCCACGTTCTTAAAATTACAACAACACCCTTTCAATGTGCCAACATCTTTTGTTTTGATGAACATTTTAAAGATGCGTGAACACTTTTATAATACTAGATGTTGTGGGTAAAGTTGTTACCACTTCTATAAGTATACTAACAATTTTCAATATACATGAACGTTGTTTTAATTTCATTTAAAACAAACTTAAGCACTTAGCAATAATAGGATTTTTAATAAATTGGCCGATGCTTTTATGGTTTTCTTCATTTAATTTTATACAATTCTTATTTATATCTATCTATATATATCTTTACATCTACTAGTTAATTGCCCGTGTGTTGCTTCGGTGGCATTACTATTCTCGTGGTCTGATACCAATCATACCAAATATATATCTTTAAAATCATTCTGGACTGTGCGTAATAAGCTTGTTATTCAGCGGGTGCCTCTCCGTCGCGCGACTGATGCCGTGTTCAAATTATGTGGTTACTTGCAGCTCTGATGGCCGTTTAGCAGTCACCAGGATCAGGACGCCATCACCACCATCATCTCCGACCTGCGCACGATGGCTCTTCGCTTGGCACCGCCGCTACCGCCTCCACCACCCGAGCCGGATTAGCTCCGTTCTGGATGCCGCGGGTGTCCCGCCTCCCCTTTTTTTCTTTTGCTTCTCTTGTTAGGGCTTGTTGAGCTGTGCCCTCAGCTGCACCTATTTGTACTATGTGTTCGTGTGACTGTGTGGGTGTGTGGGTGAACTATTGTGTACCGTTTGGCTCTGGTGGTTTGCTTTATTTATAAAGCGGGGCGAAAGCCTTTTTCGATAATATAAGCACGACATCGCCTTCAATGGCACATCTGGCTCATAATCCCTCAACCCTTTCACACCCACGCTTCAAATTTTAAACACATAACCTTGTTGTTGTAGTCTTTCAAGTCAGAAATCCATTGTTTTACATAATATAAAGGATGCTAACTTTGACAACCAGACAATGATCTAAACACATTAATAAATCATGCACATTTGCACTTATCGAGATTAGCTTCACAAAATAATTGAAGATTTAAAATGCAAAGAACATTATTGCATATTTTGCTAGGCAGCGGGTATTAGATAATTACACTGAGCAAAGAATCCAATTAGAATTGATAGCTTCTACGTGATATTATATGTGAAAATATTAACATCTATGTGTTGCAATACATCAATAAAATAGAGTCAGCCAAAGAACTGAGTGTAGTTCACTTGGTTAATCATGTGAATGTACAACCTACCATCCTCGTCTGAAGTCTTCATTGATGATGCGTATACATGGTTATGATATCTATAGGTTGCTACTAGATTAAGGTCAATCGGATAATAGTAGATACAATTGTGAAGCGAATGTAGGAGAGCAGGGATGAGCAGGCTATCTTCTTCCTTCTTCCACCCGAAGAATAAAGGAGATCTCAACTCTAGCCTCCAGGGAGCTTCCATCCGCCGCTATCCTCCGGCGGCTCTCCTACGCCGACGATCTCGGTCGCCGGTGGTGAGGGAGGTCATTGGGTTCATGTGCGTGGATCGTTTTAGGCATTAGTAGCTTAGGACTTTTTAGGTTGTTCATCATCTTGGCTTCGGCGATGGCGATGGCGGCGCTGAATAAAGAATCTTCATATCCTTCCTCGATGAGGCGATCCACATTGGAGTTGGTTTTGGAAACCAGTTTGTTCAAGCAAGAATGACATGGCTGGGGAGACATCCTCGTGGTGGACTTGTGTCCTCGAGCTTTCCCTTTGCGACGACATCTGCTCCGCCGTCGGCACATAGCTTGGGGTAGTCTAGGAGCGGATGGAGATTGTGGTCTGCATCGACGGCATCCGGAAGATGGTGGATCGTCATGTCCTGGGTTCGTGGTTCGTGGTAAGCACATATGGTTTCCTCTTCCGACGTCTTAGTCATGTGAGGGTGCCATATCTGGAGTTTAATGGTGTGTCTAGGGTGCTTCCCCGATCTGATTTGTTCAATGGCAATGGCTTCACCTTTGGTGGGCCACCTTTGAGGTCCGCAAAGCTGCCTATCAGCAATGGAGCAGAGGCGAGCTCGGGTGAGGAGGCGATCCATCATTTTTTCTTTTAGTTTCTATTTGTGGTGATGCCGGAGGCATGTGACAGACATTGCTGTCAATTTTAGAGGATGCTTCGGTCTTGCTTTTATTCCTCTTCTTGGCTGCTGTTCTTTCATGCAAATGCTAGCGTTTTGCCGTCTTTTCCAGTTCTGTCAGATCGGTGTCTATGGCTTGTACTTTGATATTTATGGTACACATGAGACACGTGTTGCCATGCAAGAAAATCTTATAAGTGGGATCAACCCTTTTCCATGCGCTCACCGACGCTAACGTCACCATGGAGGCAAATTACATGCTGACCGACGCTGAATATGGGTCATCATGATCCCGGCATAAGAAGCTTGAGAAACGACGATGAAGTGGAGGTCGAGTGCTCCATGGTGCCTGGTCAGAGGCGAGGCGGTGGTGGACAGATGACGGAGGCGGAGACAAGGCAATGCACAGATGCGAGTATGGACAAGGACGAAACTTAGGGCGGTGAGTGCAGTTAATTTGGGGCGGCATAAATGTCGGCTATAGGTAGCAGCAGACGGCGGTTCGAAGGTGTGTGTTTCCTCGACAATTTGACACCGGGCGCGTAAAATAAACTTTTTTTAAGAGAAGGCATCAAAAATTTTGTTTTGTTTTTTGCGAGAAGCAAAGTTGGAGCTCGGACTGGAAAGCTTTGGTCATGGACGGGGAAATGTGATGGGCTCTGTCCAGCATGCCTAGTTCTTGTTAGAAGTAGGCTTCACCCTGGGCCGCGCACCCTCTCATCCGTCTCAGCCGCCTCGCACCCCACCGCCGACCGCCGACCCGTTCACTCCCAACGGCAGTAATTGCAGCCGACCCGTTCCACCCCAACGGCAGCAAGCAGCAAGCAGAAGCGGTTCCTCTCAAAATTAATCCAAGACCAACGTTTAAATATGTAGTAGTATAGACTGTTGCTTCAACAGTCGAACTGACTGTCCAACACTCATTTTCTTCCCATTTGTATCAAAATTTCAAAACTCAAACACGGAGAAAGGATGTTCACAAGCTAACATATGCACAGAAATATCACCATTGGAAAGAGCAGTGTTGGGACTTGGGAGTAGCACATTCTTCCCAGTAACCCTTAACAGTGAGCCTTTGCTTCTTCACGCTTCATTCCTTCCTTTGACACTTCTCGTCTCGACATTCGTCGTACAATGACACACGAGGACAAACCATTAACACAAAATTTCCGAGCTTGCAGTCATATTGTTGTCGGGTTGTCCCATACGAAATACAATAAGAGCGAAGCATCATGGGACTTCACAAAATGAAAATGGCACACAAAGCCCATAGCACACTGTACCAAAAAAGTATCGCCCTGGTGGTGAAAGCATAGAGAGAAAAGCGTCCAGAGTGCAGAAGCGATTGAAAAGTTTCCTGAAATGTCGTAAAAGAATTTGCCCAGACATGATTTGATGGAATCTGTCTATCTATGACATCAAGCACATCTAAGCAGCGATAATTATATATAATGAAACAACCAAACTCACTCTCATTTTAGGTCCTGACGGCAAGGAAGGCCAGTGTTTTAGGAATTATTACAGAAACAACCAACAATGCATGACAATATACAATCACAAAGAAATTAAAAGTTGTTGATACTATTACAGTACCGTAGGACTCCTCTCAAATAATTAAATGTGCGCACACTTAAAATGCATAAGAAATCCTTACATTTCTTAATAACCGAGGGTGATATATTGCTGCTCTTGGCTAGGAACGGAGCTCTGGAACATGCTTCATCTTGTTGTGCATCTGGTTCAGATTCCACTGGGCCTTGAAGTCCTTGTGCAGTCCCATCATCCAGAGCTTCTTGAGGGTTCCAAGGGATTCAATGCCACGAGGGACCATACTCAGCTCCGCGAGCGACACGATGTAGATCCCATCAATGTGTGGAATGGCACCCTCTTCAATATCTAGTTGCTGGACATTTGGCATGCTCTTCAAGACGAGTGTCTTCAGCTTAGAAAAGGACCCTGCAGAAAGGACCAATATAGCTGCACTTCTCACCCTGTTAAGACTGAGATAAGTTAGAGCTGGCAGATGAGATGCCAACAACTGCAGCGGATCTTCTTTCCCAAGATTGCACCAACTTAGAGCCAAGTACTTGAGATTCCTCCCATGGCCCTGAAATATTGGGCACTTGAGTGTCCCATCAGCCCAACCACCTCTGACGATTAGTCTATGCAGCTTCTTGGAAACTGGCACTAGTGACTGGAAGGAAAGTTTCTCGGTCTCATCATATGCAGAGAGAAGTAAGCTGGAAAGCAGGGGCATATCTGAGAGGGTCTTGAAAAGGTCATCACAGTTAGATGCATTAATGTTATCAACCCAAACTGTTTGCAGCTTCCTCATTTTCTTCAACTCCATGGACATGTCTTTGCTGGCATGGACGGTCTCAAGAGTTTGCAGTTCTTGAAAGTTGGAAATCAGATGAGGGGCTTCGATCCCGACAAAGTATCGGAACTCGGTCTGCTTCTCATCAGCAAACCTGTCTGCAAAAAGGTGCCGCAGCTTCTCAACCTTTACAATTCCCGGTGGGAGCTTTTCTACTCTTGTTTGCTTGATGTCCAATGTCTCGAGGTTCAAGAGTTTTTCTATGGTGTCTGGCAGTGACTGGACATTGGTACGCCTTAAGCCAATGTAGCGAAGGTTGAACAGATTCCCGATGGATGCTGGCACTTCAGTTATTGCAGAGTCTTGAAGCTCCAGAACAGTAAGGTAGCTAGATCCAGAGAAAACCGAGGAAAGCATGTTGGTAGAGGACGAAGCTGCCGCAAGAGAGATGATGGTACGCAACCGAGGAAATTCCACTCTTGGATCTGCGGTCCAACCACTTGATGTCGATAATCGACGAACTTCTGTCTCCATGCTAATCATTTCACCCGGATCATTCGCAGAGCCAAACCTCTCCTCTTTCGCCACGGCAAGAGCCAGGTCACGGACAATGTCATGCATCTTACATTTACTAACCCTGAAGAGCTCATCCCACTCCACAACTTCCAACATATTCCGGCCGATGAGTTCCATGAGATTCAGCTCAGCCACTTCTTCTGGTGTGTTGTTTCCTTTCCTCGTCACGAATCCTTCGGCAACCCACAGCCGCACAAGGCTCTCTCGTGACATTGCATAATCTTCAGGGAACAAGCTGCAGTACAGGAAGCAATTCCTAAGATCACCTGGCAAGTCGTGGTAGCTCAGATTAAGTATAGCTTGGACATTGTTATCCCCCTTAAACTCATCCCGAAGTTGTTCGAACATCTGAGTCCAAACATGCTCTGTTGGTTGCTTAGTGGACAATAGGCTGCCAGAAGATATAATGGCCAATGGCAGGCCATGACACTTCTTGACAACATCAGCCGCCACTGTCTTGAGCTCTGGGGGGCACTCGTGATTTGGGCTGTTGTGAAAAGCCCTTGAGCAAAACAACTTGAATGACTCGGCACTACCCAACGGCTGGATTACCAGGCGGCGCCTCGATGAAGCAAGAGCCGCAACATCTTCCTTCCGTGTTGTGATCATAACACGACTTCCTTTCAGACCCTGGAAAGCATTGCACATCTGAGTATATGCATCTTTGTCCCACACATCATCAAGCACGATTAAACACTTCTTGTCTTGGAGTGTCTTCCTTATTGCCTCTGATAAATCATAAACATTTGCTTTGGCATCCATGCTAAGAGGAGATTGTGTCCCTTGTGTGAGCCGTAGCTTGGTGAGCAATGTGCCCAGCAAATCTACTACATCATATGCCTGTGACACCACAATCCAGGCATGAGCATCAGGGAAGTTGACTTTCTCCCTATCATACACATTCTTCACAAGGGTTGTTTTCCCCAAGCCTCCCATACCAGAAACTGTTATCACCGAGCTTTCTTTATCATCAGTGCTCAGCCATTCAGTCAACTTGCTCCTGTTTTCATCAATTCCCACAAGATCTTCATCACTAAAAAGTCCTGGAAAGCAGCTACCAGACCGCGTCTTATCAATCTTTGCATGATCATTGCTTGTGGGTTGCACTGTGTCCCTCCAATATGAAGGCAAATCTTTGATCTGCATGATATCCTTCTCTATCTCATCAATTTCCTCAATAATTTTACTAAAGACCTTTATGTGGCGTGAACCTCCGAAGAAGATGTACCGTTGCAGGAAGCCTTGGTCCTTGAGCTTAAGAGCCTCATACGAGTACTTATCAATTACATCTTCAACACGGTAGGCCAAATCCCTTACATTTCCAATCCAACCCTTGATGACCTTGTTACTGAGATGTCTTGTGCCCAGATCATGAATTATGTTATTCATGGTCGTCAGTTCTACATTGATTCTTTTGACTTTTGCCGGTAATTCCCTTGCAGCTTCAACCCTCTGTACCACATCTGTGACTGCTTGATTCAAAATGACTGCCCCAATCTTAGACACGGCAAGGAGTATCGCCTCCGCCATCTGCTCCTGAAAATACAACAACACCAAACAAGTTATATAATGCATAATACAAGAAGCAGGGATAGAGTACAATAATACTAGCTGATTAATGGATTGTAATAGCATATAGCAGATTAAAACGGAGAGAAGATGGAGGTGCATGGTATAATATACAACCATTAATTTCGGATAGAAAAAATAGCAAGTAGATAAAAAATGCGCATACATGAATATTGCAAAAAAAATAGTAAAATGGGCTGAGTAGATTTTGTAGGCATTAGCTATAAAACTGAACCGTTTTGCCCCTGCGTCCTGTCACTGCAGGCGATACGGGTGGAGCCTCCAGCACTACCGGCCTCCCCTCCCTCCCTTCATCGCCACTTGGCTACCCTACTGGAATAACTGCCGATGCCGACGACATTTTGTCGGGGCCGTCGGCATTAGGGTAAGACGAAGACATAAGCTCTTTGCTGACGGCATAGGTCGTCGCCATAGACTGTGATTCCGGAAGTGTTAAGCCCGTGCGGCTGATGGCAGCGGTGGGGGTTTCTCCTTCCTCTCCGTGTTAGCGGGTGTTGCGGGGCTTCCAGGCGAGCAGGGTCTTGATCCGTTTTGGATCATGAAGGTGCAGTGCCACGGGGCGATATGCCAGTGGGTGGACACGGCGTCGCATCAGGGTCGTCGTGGAGGTGTGGGCGGTGTGGCTCACGTAGAATCTTTGCCGGTGGTTGATTTGGCCATGGTGGTGGCCCTCATGCATGGCATCGTGTGAGTGGTGGTGATGGATGACATCCCAGCGGGCTATCTCGATGATCCAACTTGGTTGGAGATGGTGCGTGTCTAAGCGATGTTGCATCCCCCTTTGGCTTCCGGTCTGGAGGCGCGACGCCGATCGGGCAGTTGTGCACTCCTGATCTAGCGGAAGCTATGCCTCGCACACCAGTGTCGGCGATGGTGATCTGCCTTTCGTGCGCCAGTTCCGACCATGTTGACCACTTGGCTGATGGGCACATGTAGGACTCTGTCCGACGAGTATCCACCGAAAGGTCCGCAATGAGATGTAAACTATGGATGATGGCTTGATGCAAAGTGGTGGTTCTGGAGTGGCGACGATCACACATTGTCTATAGCTGCTGCGATCGCGAGAAAGTGGTGGCGGCAACATATGCGTGACGTCGATGATGTTTCTGCGAGTATCCGGTCTCGAGTTCCAGTGTGAATGCATAGGTATGACCCTGGTGAGTTATACATGGCAATGTCGATATTTTTATGTTGTTACCATGTTGAAGCATTGCTCATATATGCTTGGAGTGATTCTTCATGTTGATAACCTATAATCTGGCCTTTGGTAATTGCATCCGGTGATAGCAGCGCTTGAGCATCGCTCGAACCTCGTCGTTCATATGGTGTTATGAGATGATTGGTGCGGATATATTCAATGTTGTAGTTTACCAATCATAGATCTGACCGCTTTGGGTTTATTCCTACACATAGCTTTGGTCATATATGACTTTGCTATTTGGTAGCGTATTTGCGTGTGTGCGAGAGAGGGAGAGAGAGAGAGAGAGAGAATTCCTACTGGTTGTGTCTGTCCTATTAAAATTGCGACTGCTAGGCGTTGGCGCGCCGGCCAAAATTTTTGTCCGGTCAGCAACCGAGCGTTTGATACCAGCACATGTAACCCTCAGATCCAGAGAAAAAAAAATATCCCCTCCTCATTTGCGTACAACTCCATGACCTCTCACCGCCTCCCGCTAGTAGTTTGCCAGAGCCACTCGTCAGCTCGCTCTCCAGATCCACATGCCGGTTGTAGTACCGGTGCTCACTGGTCCACGCCGACGCAGCAATTTGTAGTGTCGGTGCCATCTAAAAATTGACATACGGTTTGCAACTTTTTCGCTGAAAGTCCTCGTTGTAGCCGTTTGCACACGAGGTGGTACCAAAACAATGATTGGTTCCAGCAAAAAAAAGAAGACGATGGTAGCAAAAATTAGGATTGCTTTCAGCAAAAAAGAAGCTCGCCAGATCTCCCATACTTGTTCTCGTGGTTTCAAACGCTCTGAACACCGACCGCCACGACTCTCCAGCACTTGTTGCCGCCGTCTCCAGCACTGGTGGGTGCTGGTTGCAGCACTTGTCGACGTTGTCTCCAATCTTGTGGCCATCGTCCCAGCATCGCGTAGCGTCGGTACCAACACCAAGTGGAGCCAGACCTAGCTCCGGCACCGACACTCGGTTGGCCCCTCCTCCTAACCGGATGACGTTTTGCAACAAAAAGTTTCACGGAGGCGCAGTCGGACTTGTCAGCATAAAGGCAGGGAAGGAATGATGGGGGTGGAAGACGGGAGTTTGCAGCGGCTCATGCAGTGACAATGGTGGCCAAGGTGAGGACTGGGGAGAGGATAAGAGCCACCACTGGGGAACGAGGCAAGGGAACCCTCCAGATTCTACTGGATAGAGATGTGCGTGTGACCCACTGGGCATGTGTCTAGCGCAGTGTACTAGAACCGCACGATATTAGATGATCCGACACGCGGCATGCGACTGGTCGAACGCCTCGGCTGGTACACCGTATACAAACGATTCACTAGTAAAATCCACCCTTTATCGAAAAAGCTATTCAGTTTTCTGGAGAGCCCACCCATCCGCTGAGCTCCAGGTTTTATTTTTTTCTCAATTAAACATAGCTCCCCACAAACCAACCCACAGACCTCGTTTGTGGTGGCGGCCACTATTCAGGCATCTATTATCTCTTGTAATCTATTTAATAATATTGTCATACGTGGTGTCTCATTCAATAATTTGTATCGAAACTAAGAGGGCACATTAAGAGGGCTCCAACTGAAGCAACATCAAAACCACATGCAGGAACATCGTGAGCTATCATCACAAGTAGCTGCACCGTCCTTAGCTCAGTCCTTCATGCACGAGATGAGTATGCAAATTCTCCACCGAAAGGGTGGTCATAGCCCATGGGAGGTGGGGAGAATGAGCGAAGGAGTGACATAGTCCTTCATGTACTAGTAAGTTTAGATAGCCAAGTTTGGTAGGGTGCAATCAGTGTTGCCGGTTTTTAGATTAGGAAAGTAAATCAAGTGTGTCTGGTAGGACTTTGTGTCCGTATCATACTAGTTTTGAAGTCAGATCGTGCACTTATATATATGCACCACGTTGAGTTGTTTGTAATAACCAGAAAAACAAAAAGCAATAAATAGATTATTACGAGGCACGACACGTGCCTCTGGCCATCTTCGAGTTCCTGCGTTCATGACTTCATGTGCGTGTGTTCTGGTCCCAGTGTTTGCGTGAGCGCCGGCGAGCTATCGAGTGCTATAGCTAGTTCGTATACGCCGAGACGAGTTGCACGTACACGACCCGTCGAGCTGCAGCCTGATCGTGTGTTCGATCCTCGAGAATTTTCTACAATTGGTATCAGAGCAAGGTTTGAAGGCTTCGCCATCAAGTTGCGTCACGACACAGTTAAAGGATTCTTCGTCGCCATCAAGTTGTGTCACGAACGACGGAAAATCGAGGAGGATCATGTCGACTTCAAAGGCGAGTGGTGGTGGTGTGATCATCCAGTACCCCATTCTTGAAGGCGGCAATTATGCCGTGTGGCTGCGAAGATGAAGATCTTCATGCGTGCACGTGGAGTCTGGGCAGCTGTGGAAGGTGATGGTGCAGTCGAAGAGACAAAGGACCAAGAGGCTTTCATCGCCATAGCCCAAGCTGTGCCTGATGCCATTTTCATGACCATATCAGAGAAAGAGACGGCAAAGGAAGCTTGGGAAGCTCTCAAGGAGATGCATGCTGGAGATGATCGTGTCAAGAAGGCTCGTGTTCAAGCTCTAAGGAGGGAGTTCGAGAGTATGAGCATGAAAGAATTAGAAGGGGTCGGTGAATTCACGTTGAAGCTAACCTCCCTGGTTAATGAGGTGCGGGCTCTCGGATCAAAGATGGAGGACATCGCGGTTGTGGAGAAATTACTACGAGTTGTTCCCTGCAAGTTTCTACTGATCGTTGGCACCATAGAGCAGTGGGGAGATGTGACCAAGATGTCGGTGATGGAGGTGATCGGGCGGCTGAAGACCTACGAGTTGCAATTGAAGGGGCGTAAACGCGACCAAGAAGAAGAGCAGTTGATGTTCTCACGTAGAAGGGAGAAAGATAAGCAGAAGTATCGGAAGTTCGACAAACCTAAAGTCCGTTGCTACAATTGTCAGGATTATGGACACTATTCTCGAGAGTGTCCTAATCCGCGGAAGGAGGCAAAGAAGGAGAACGGGACTTTACAACTAGCTGAAGTGGGTCAGTGTGAATGATTAAAAAAAAGAGTCGTGTCTTTAATTTTGTTTGTCTGAGTCGTCATTGCCTCAGCGAGAAGACAAAGGCCAACGTGAAGATGGATGCGCACCGGTTAAGTTGAGTTCTTGTATGAGAGGCTATGCGTTTAGTCTACATGTAGCATGCTAAGATGTCACAACATGGACTGGTAATCTAGATGAAGTGTTGGTTCCAAGTCAACAAGTCGAATGTATGGATTAGGGGGTGATTGTTGGAATAATCCAAACAATCTCTAGTAGTATACGTGTTGGATGTCTAGTAGTAGTCCGTGTACTAGTAAGTTTTGATAGCTACCCTGGCCCCCACGTTGCTCCGCTCGGGGCGACACGGGAGGCGATGAAAACCCTAGCCGCCGGCCCCCTTCCCCCCTCCTTCCCCCCTCGCCGCCGCCCGAGGAGGCCTCCGGCGAAGCCCGCGTGGTCGCCTAGGACAGCAGCGGCGAGGATCTGGCTGCTTCGCTCTTCGCGGAGGGCTTTGGGCGCCGAGGCAGCGGCCTCGGGTGGCGCGGCGGCGTCGTTCTCTGTGGCGAGCGGCGCCGAGGGTATTGTCCCCCGTCTCCTTGGTCGCGAGGGCGGCGAGTGACGGCGGGCGCTGGCGCCAGGCGTAGCGGGGGCGCGGCCTCCCTGTTCGCATCTGGATCTGAAGGCGGCTTCCACTTCCCCTCAGAGCGCTCCTCCTCGCCAGATCTGGTCGCCGGCGGCCTCCGAACGCCGGATCCGTGGTTGGTGGGGTTGCCTGGAGCAGCTAAACTGGACCGGGAGAAATCCCTGGCTGGTTCACCGGTCACGGCGTTGACGACACGGGCAGGTGTCGTTCTCCTCCTTGGAGGCTTCGTCGAGGTCCGTTCCCTCTCCCTCCTGCTCCATGACCCGGGTAAAAACCCTTGTCTTTTCAAGACTGTACGACAACGGCGCAACGTGCGTCGCCACCTTCTTGAAGGTGTCGTCTTGGGCATGGTAGGAGTGTGCAGAGCGTTGCGAGGTGGGTGTCGGGTTGGCTGCGTCAGCTGCGAGGGAGATGAAGCTTGGTGCTCTGTTGATGTAGCAGTGTTGCTCTGCTTTGGATTGCTCGCCGGATCCTTGCTTGCTTGCTCGCCGGTGTGGTGCCTTTCTTGGACAGGGAGGGGATAGGGCTCCTCTCTTTTGCTAGGAGCAACTTGAAGCGGTGCCTTGGGCACGGCGCCTATCCATACGGGCTTGATCTGCATCCTGTCAGGTTGCTTCATCCTGCTTGTTGTTCGTTTGTTCAGTGTCAGTGCCTTTGCGCAGTTTTTCCCCTTGGTGGTTGTAGCGGCGACCCGCGGTGGGGCTATTCGGCTGGTTATCCTCGTGCAGTGCTGCGTCGGATTGAGAATCTCCCATGGTGCCCGGCGTCGTGTCCAATCCTGGCTCTAGGGTGAGCTTCTCCATCTTCCAGCGGTCCGGCGCCTTTCGAGCCAAGGCGAGGGGCAGGGGTCCCCTCTGAATTTGGAGAGGAGAGGATCGAACAAGGTGTCACCTTTCGGGGTAGATGAGGGCGCGACCATCGCTGGACTTTGTCTCTGTTTGAAGAACCCCTCTGTTGTGGTCTGCTTGATCTACTTCACTTGGTGGACTCCATCGACTCCTAGCTAGTGCTTAGTTTGCTTATCCCTCGCGGGCTTGTAGTCTTAGATGCTTGTAAGCTGCGTCCGCAACACTATGTATCTGCTGTTGCTTTTATGTACTTGTTAGCGGCTTTCTGCAGTTGTCTCGTGGTTGTAACGATGTCCTTGTGTAATCCTGGCCGGTTGATGGCTTTGTTAATTCAAAGTCGGGCTCCCCTAGAGCCTTCATTCAAAAAAAAGTTTGGTACAGTGCAATCAGCGTTGCCGGTTTTTAGATTAGGAACGTAAATCAAGTGTGTCCAGGTAGGACTTTGTGTCCGTATCATACTAGTTTTGAAGTCAGGTCGTGCACCTATATATATGCACCACGTTGAGTCGTTTGTAGTAACCAGAAAAACGAAAAGCAATAAAGAGATTATTACAAGGCACGACACGTGCCTCTGGTCATATTCGAGTTGCTGCGTTCGTGTGCGTGTGTTCTGGTCCCGGTGTTTTGCGTTAGCGCCGGCGAGCTATCGAGTGCTACAGCTAGTTCGTATACGCCGAGCCGAGTTGCGCGTACACGACCCGTCGAGCTGCAGCCTGATCGTGTGTTGGATCCTCGGGAATTTCCAACATCATCCATAGAGCAATGAGAGAGCGCTGGACAACACCACAAGGATGGGATGCGTCGACCAATCTTCAGCATTCACGCACCACCAGACGCCCAACAACAAGCAAATTAGGGGCAATGGACAAGTGTATCGCTGCAGCAAAGGACACAAGTCGAGACTAGGACGGAGCTCATTGTGGCCGGAGAATGATCTTGCGCGAGCGGCCACCAGAATGGCTGGGCAAAGATGGAGTGAGGATAGGGTTGCCCCTTTATAGAGCGACATGGGGGGAGGGGGTGTAAAAGTCACTCAGCTCTAAGAGCATAGCCAACGGGTGGCTTCAGCCGGGTGCCCCGCATGCCAACTAGGCTCGGGTGTCGGTCCTAGCCTCGGACGGTAGCTTGCATGGGAGCCGGGTGCTTCATGAGCAAAAGAAGAAAAGAGAGGAGAGGAAGAAAAAGGTAGAGGAAAAGGAGAATGCAAATGACCACAATAGGAAAGGGAGAGAAAAAGAAGCAAGACGATGCTGATCGTGAGGCTTCGGTTTATATTTTCTGGCTGGATGAAAAAAAATCAAAATAATTTGGGTTGCCTAGGTGGAAGGGCTGGGGCAGCACCAAGGTGCTGTCACCATTGCTCATGCCCTAACATGTCTCATAATGTTTTTAAAATCTACCACTACGTCCTGTGCTAAGGTTGGGAATGCCTTCACCGGTTCCAATTGCCAACCAAACCCCCGCGAAAAGGTGACACATGGCATCTTCCATTGGTTGAGTTGGCGAACGACAAACATATTGCTCGAATAATTTTCTGCAAGTTGGAGGGGCTTCGTGGCACGCAGGGGTGGGGGCATGCACCCTATTTCTCTTTTTATTTTCAATTTCGAATCTTTCATTTTTCTTGAACCAAAAGTCCAAATTAAGTTTCATTTGCATATTCGTGTTTCTTGTAACGAGAGCTCTCAAATAAGATATATTTTGAATATGTTCTGACATGTTTTTAAAACTTCATTAAGTTCTAATTATTGGAACTTGGTATGAGGAAATGACACCATCACAAAATTTGGTACGATGAACGACGAAGTCCTAAGTTTCAGAAACAAAAACATAAAACTTGGTGTGCCCTCATGCGGAATCCGACGACTTTCTAGGCCCAAGGTAATTGGGGCCGGGTATAGCTCGGCAGGTGTGTGCCCCAACATGGTGTGGGAGCTGGAAGGCCCTCCTTCCATGCATATGACACCAGCCGCCATGACCGGTTTGGCGGGGACTCATGTCGGATCTGCCAGAACAGCATACGCATAGGCATGGCTCCCTAAGCTCTGACCATGGCATCTAGTAGAGAGCACGTAGTGGCAGGGGCAACAGGCCGGCTGGCGGTAGCCGGTGAGACATCAGGGACAGAGTATCTGATGATTGTGGGACGCAGAGGTGCAAGGGAGAGAGTGACCGAGGGGGTGGCGTGGGAGACCTACGTCGGACCGTCGCGTCGTACCTCTCACCAGTAACACCGGCCGACCCTAGCGTAGTCACCATGGGACCCAACTACTACATCGTGCCTATAACTATGGGCACCTCCTTCCCCGGTGCAAGCTCAGATTCACCATAGGGCCTTCTGGCCACATGGCTTACCGGGTGAGGGGGGCTTATTCTGAAAGTTGTAATCTCATACCGAAAGCACTCAAACGGGTGGCTCCAAGTAACACGGAGAGAGGCACATGCACGGACATGAAGTGAGAAGTTAAGTTTTAGGGGGTTATTTGAGGAGATAAACTTCATGGCAAAGCATAGAGATGCCCATTATACCAATATATCCTCAGGTGCAATATTATTTGTTGTCTTGATACTTGAGTACCCAAAAGTGTGTGTTTTCCTTTGAAACTTATCCAATAACATTGTATTGAAGCGTTTAAGAAAGACTATTCCTACCATCACTCATTCAAGGATAAAAAATAAGTCTTGTGGGGAAGAAACCATAGCGCACGAGTAAAAAAAGGAATTCCGTACATCTCAATAATTTAGATTAACAAAATTGATTAATTTACCAGGAATCTAACTTGCGAGTATTCAACAAGAAGTTAAAGGCGTACCTAATGATGAGACTTAACTAGCTATAACCCTTTAGGTGTTCTGTGAATAACAAACTAGAGCATTTAGTGATCGATGTCCAGTGGTTGTTAAAGTCTCAAACCCTGCATACAAAATAGACAAAATGATGCATTAAGTTTTATATCTAAGAAAAATGTTTGGTATATGCAGGGGCAGACGAACATTATGATGACTGGGGGCCCGGGACCCCACTCAATTTCTCTTTAAGAGAGCGAGACAGAGGGGGAAGCCTCGCGTCGGGGCAGTCCCAGATGGGACGGCCCAGCCGCGCCTGAAGGCCACGGCCTGTTTTTTTTTTATTTTGTTTCTGTTTTCTGTTTTCTGTTTTCTGTTATTGTTTTTGCTTTATTTTTTTACTTTTATTTATACTTTAAATTATTATATGTGTGTGTCTACGTGTATATGTGTGTGT
>LR738709.1:3488193-3528025 GCA_902687465.1 Secale cereale | reverse complement strand
AAGAGAGGGATACATGGCCAAGGGCCGAGGGCTGCTCGCAGGCAGGGCGGTAGTACCGTCCACACGAGCGGTAGTACCGCTTGTAGAGCGGTAGTACCGCTTACGGGGCGGTAGTACCGCTGGTGCCGGACTGTCCAGGTGCGGTAGTACCGCTTCGGCGGAGCGGTAGTACCGCTAGGTCCGGGTTGTGCAGGTCTTCGTTTGCTTCCACGCGATCCGGGCTGAAAGAGCTCTCCTTTGCGTCCATGGGATCACCTCCTTGGTAACTGAGGATGCACAACATCTCCTTGTGAGGTAGAACCCAATCCTCATGCGAATCCAAACGAAACTCGACGAGGAGAGAATTCACCTCGTGCTCGATGGCGCGTGCGCGTGCTCTAGTCATTGGTCCCTTGAGTGCTTGTGGCGATGATGGGGTGTCCATGGGGATGCTTGACGGATGCTCCGCATCATCTCCCCCCCCCCTTGGGGAAGATCCGTCCACGGATCGTGGTCTTCATCACCATGGTACTTGGCCAAGTCTTGGACGTTGAAGATGTCGCTGACGTTGTACTTGTCACGGGGAATGTCGATCTTGTAAGCGTTGTCGTTGTAGCGTGCTAGCACCTTGAACGGTCCGTCGGCTCGTGGAAGAAGCTTGGACTTGCGTTCCTTGGGGAAGCGGTCTTTGCGAAGGTGTAGCCAAACGAGATCGCCCGGATGGAACACCATGGGTGTTTTGTTGGCGTTGGGCTTGAATGCGCGGCGTTGAACTTGACGCTCGGTCGTGGAACGTGTTTCTTCGTGCATCTCCTTGATGTGGGCTGCTCTTGCACTTGCGTCCATGTCGGCTCGTTCTTGTAGTGGGAGAGGAAGGATGTCCAATGGTGACATTGGATTGAAGCCGTAGACAACCTCGAAGGGGGACTTGCCGGTTGTAGAGTGTCTTGCGCGATTGTAGGCGTACTCGGCGATGGGTAGGCACTCCTCCCACTCCTTGATGTTCTTCTTGATCAACACGCGTAGGAGAGTGGCAAGCGTCCGGTTGGTGACTTCGGTTTGTCCATCAGTTTGCGGGTGGTATGCCGTGGAGAATAGTAGCTTGATGCCGAGCTTGGAGCATAGTGTTTTCCAAAAGTAGCTTAGGAACTTGACGTCACGGTCGGAGACAATGGTTTTGGGGACGCCGTGTAGACGCAAGATCTCCCTACAAAAGAGAGTCGCAATATGTGAAGCATCGTCTATCTTGTGACAAGGAATGAAATGTGCCATCTTGGAGAATCTATCAACAACAACGAATATGGAATCCTTTCCAGTGCGAGTTCTAGGTAATCCAAGAATGAAATCCATGCTAATGTCTTCCCAAGGATGAAAAGGAATAGGAAGTGGCATGTGGAGGCCATGGGATTGAGCTTTGGACTTAGCTTTGCGGCATGTAGAGCACCGGTTGGTGAAGCGGGAGACGTCACGGAACATCTTCGGCCAAAAATAATTCTTGGAGAGCGTAGCGAATGTCTTGTCGCGTCCGAAGTGTCCCATGAGCCCTCCTCCGTGAGATTCCTGCAAAAGGAGCAAACGAAGCGAAGACTCGGGAATGCAAAGTTTGTTAGCTTTCATGAGATATCCATCCTTGATGTAGTATTGCTCCCAAGAAATATGTGCTACACATTGGGCATAAGGATGTGCAAAGAAAACATCATGCTCATATAAGTCTTTTATGTGCTCAAAGCCGATAACGTTCAACTCAAGTTTTGTAACAAGCATGCATTTGCGTGAAAGAGCATCCGCCACTACATTTTCTTTGCCTTTGATGTACTTGATGACATAGGGAAAAGACTCAATGAATTCACTCCACTTAGCATGACGCTTGTTTAACTTCGTTTGACCCTTGAGATACTTGAGCGTCTCATGGTCCGTGTGAAGAATAAATTCATGGGGTCGAAGATAGTGTTCCCGAACACGTAGAACTCTCACCAAAGCATAGAGCTCTTTATCATAGATGGGATAGTTAAGTTGCGCTCCGGATAGTTTTTCACTAAAATACGCAATTGGGCGTTTCTCTTGCATGAGCACGCCACCGATGCCGTTACCACTAGCGTCACAATGAATCTCAAAAGGCTTATCAAAGTTGGGTAGGGCAAGAAGTGGTGCGTGCGTGAGCAAGTGTTTGAGCTTAGTGAACGCGGTGTCTTGCGAGGGACCCCAAATAAAGGGTGCGTTCTTCTTGCTCAAAGCGTGTAGATGCATAGCAATGGTGCTAAAGTCCTTGACAAAGCGTCGATAGAAACCGGCTAAACCAAGGAAGCTACGCACTTGTTGAAGGTTCGTTGGTTGAGGCCAAGTTTTAATAGCGTCAGTTTTAGTTTCATCAACATGAACACCTTGTGACGACACAACAAATCCTAGGAAAACAACTTTATCAACACCAAAAGTGCATTTCTCCAAATTAGCATATAAATGTTGTTTTCGAAGGGCTTGCAAAACCATACGGACATGGTCAACATGTTCCTCTAGCGACTTGCTAAAGACTAGAATGTCATCGAAGTAAACCACTACAAAAACACCTATATAAGGTCGTAGAACAAAATGCATAAGACGCACGAATGTGCCAGGCGCCTCCGATAAGCCCATCGGCATGACCAACCACTCATAGAGCCCAAACTTGGTTTTGAAAGCAGTTTTCCACTCATCACCCTCTTGAATGCGGATTTGGTAATAGCCACTTTTAAGGTCAATTTTGGAAAAAATTGTGGCACCACATAGTTCATCAAGCATGTCATCTAGGCGAGGAATAGGGTGACGGTATCTAACGGTGATAGCATTGATTGGGCGGCAATCGGAACACATGCGAAAGCTACCATCTTTCTTAGGCACGAGAATAACGGGAACTGCACAAGGGCTTAGGCTTTCACGTACATGACCTTTGTCGATGAGTTGTTGTACTTGACGTTGTATCTCCTTTGTTTCCTCCGGGTTGACGCGGTAAGGAGCCTTGTTCGGAAGTGGTGCACCGGGTACGAGGTCGATGCGGTGTTCGATGCCGCGAAGTGGAGGTAGACCCGGTGGTAGCTCTTCAGGAAAGACGTCTGAGAACTCCTGCAACACTTTAGACAACACAAAAGGTGGAGGCGGTGAAGTGTTAGTAGGTTTGGCTTCCCCTTTGCATAGAAGCACAAGGTGGAAGACGCCCGATGGGTTCTCGCACACTTCTCTCATCTCACGTTTGGTGGCTAGGAGTACTAAGTTTTTCTCTCTTGGCGAAGAGGCGCTCAATTTTGGCTTGTGGCTCTCACTTTCTTTTTGGTGGATCACTCTCTCACCAGGATCTTCTCGATGGGTGGACGCTTGCTTGTCGGCGAGCACTTGGCTTGGAGACATCGGTCGAAGCACATATTCCTTGCCTTGCATCTTGAAGCTGTAGTAGTTGGTTCGACCGTTGTGTATGGCTCCGCGGTCAAATTGCCAAGGTCGTCCCAAGAGGAGGTGGCACACCGTCATGGGAACTACATCACACTCCAAGGTGTCCTCGTAGGCGCCGATCTTGAAAGAAACTAGTACCGTGTGCTCCACTTGAATGGTGCCGGAGTCGCTCAACCATTGTACCTTGTAAGGACGGGGGTGCTTCTTCTTGACCAATTGAAGCTTGGAGCATAGTTCATCGCTTGCCAAGTTGTGACAACTTCCTCCGTCGATGATGACCTTGATGGAACGTCCGTTGATGCCGGCCTTTGTGTGGAAAATATGGCATCGTTGGTCTTCGTCTTGGTTGTGTTGGAGGGTCAAGACCTTGGATACCACGAGAGAGGGACTTGAATCATTGTCACAAAATACTTGATCATCTTCATCTTCGTTGATGCGCCGGTGCATGGCCACATTCTCAATAGCTTGTACTTCGTCTTCGCTCATCGAATCATATGTGCCGTCGTCGTTGAAGATCATGGTTCTCTTGTTCGTGCACTCGAAGGACTTGTGACCGCGGCCACCACATGTAAAGCACTTAAAGGAGCTAGTCTTCTCGGTGTCGTAAGGTGGTGCCGAAGGTGAGGTAGTCTTGAGTTTGTAGTTGCTTGCCGGAGAACGAGTCGAGGAAGGCGTAGTTTGCTTGGAACTTGACTTGTCGCCGGTGCTCGGTGATGCTCTTGTTGAGGTAGGAGGTGCCGATGTCGCGGGTGCTTGAGAGTAGGAGCCGTAGGTCTTGGAAGAGTATTTGGCATACTTGAAGTCATCCTGGACTTGTCGCTCGGCCTTGGACGCTTGATGTACTAGCTCGAGGAGGTTGGAGTATGGTTGGAAGTCGGCAATCCGCTTGATTGGGTGATTGAGGCCGTTCAGGAAGCGTGCCATTGTTTGCTCGTCATCTTCCTTGACATTGGCTCGTATCATGGCAATCTCCATTTCTTGGTAATATTCTTCCACCGTCTTCGTGCCTTGTTTGAGGAGTTGCAACTTCTTGAAGAGATCACGGGTGTAGTGGGTAGGCACGAAGCGAGCTCGCATGACATTCTTCATTTCGGACCAAGTTGTAATGGGTGGTTCGCCTCTTGTATGTCGTCGCTTGATCGTTTGTTCCCACCATATGAGGACATAGTCTTGAAACTCGAGAGAGGCCATGGCAATCTTCTTCTCTTCTTCGAAGTTGTGGAGGCGGAATATCTTGTCGACCTTCAATGCCCATGAGAGGTATTCCTCGGGGTCGGTACTTCCGGAGAACTTGGGCATGGTGAACTTGAGCTTGCCGAAGCGTTGTTCTTCATCATGTTGATGACGATGATGTCGCTCATGACGGGGTAATCGCTCCATGAAAGCTTGTTCTTCACGATTGTCTTGATGTTGGTGGTGTCGAGGCACGTCGTTCCCGTTGTGTCGTTCTTGCTCCGCTTCTCCATGAGCAGCTTCCTCTTGTCGCCCTTGATGAAGTCCTTCTTGTCGACGTACTTGGCGGTTTCGTTCGGCGAAGATGCGGTTGGAGTCGCGAAGAGCTTGTTGTGCGGTTCGTGCTTGATTGTCGCGCCGTTCTTGTGCTTGCCGAATTGCATCGTCATCTTCGTGTGCTTGATGTGGACGTTGTTGCTGTTGGCGTTGTCCTTGTTCACGTGCTCGAACTCGATCGTGTAACCCATTGCCGTGGAATGGATTGTCCGGAGAATGTCGATGTTGATTGACGCATTGTTGGGCTTGCCGAGGACGTGGAGGACTTGCATCCGTGGAAGAGTAGGCCGAAGAGTTGTCACTTGAGTGTCGACTGGAATGGCGCCGTCTTGATGAGTGAGGCGGAAACGTGCGGTTCACCAAGATGTGGCGGAACTCTTGCATTTGCGTGCGGAAGTCAGAAGCGAGTTGCTCGATGCGGTCGCCCAACGCTTCGCTTTCTTGATGAAGAGCTCTTTGGACGCCGAAAAGGTGATTCTTGGTGACGTAGTTCGTTGCTTCCACTCCATGCTCGTCGGTCGGGTCGGTTGAAGAACTTGGCCTATCCATCATGTAAGTAGGAGGTGAGTAGGACAATGAGAGAACAATACCAAGGTTACCTCTTCCGAAGATTGAAAATGTAACAAGTGTCACTCAATGAAGTGCCACAATAGTAGAATTGGAACCGGGTTTGTTCCTCACACCTACAAGTAAAGAGCTTTAAGGAGTAGCTTGGTTAGGATAGTGGAAAATTTCAAACAAAATGTTAGTCAAGATATTGATAAAGTTGAGAAGATTCACAAAGATGCACGTAAAGCAAATAGATCAAAGCCAAGAGTGTCACAAGGAACACACGCACGGAAGATAGATGGGATCCACACAACCAAGGGTGAGCGCACAAGTGATTGATCACGACCAATGCTCTTGTTGTGCGAATACTAGAGAGACGCTAGCTCGATTGCTCAAATGGGCGAGATACGCTTTGTGCACCAACCTATGAGAGTAACGTGCCGTCCTCGATCCCAACTATGCTATGTATGCGGTGACCAAGATGACATGAGTATGTAAAGTGTCTCGATGCTATTGCTTATATGCTCATTGTTGCTCCTCTCTTTGCTTAAAAGCTTTTTTTTTTGAGAGTATGATGCTCGAGCCGAAGATAATATGAGACAAGTATGTAAGATATGCACGGGAGGGACTTATGGCACTAAGATGATATGATCACTACGGTGCACAAGAGCGTGGCCCGGCAATTCTCAACTCGCTAGTCTCGATAGGTAAGCAACGCAAAAGGCTCGGGCTATCAATGCAAAAGCAAAAGTTAAGTGTCGTCGAGGTTACCGTCCTTGCTTACGGTTAGCGGTGAAGATGATTCCGAGGCGATGATGTCGAAGTCAAACGCTCCTAAGTAGCCGAAACATCTTAGGAAACGCCAAATCGCAACTCGAAATAGGTCAAAAACGGAAGGGGAGAAATTTTTTGGGTGGGGGCGGTAGTACCGCGTGAAGAAGCGGAAGTAAAATTTTAGTGCCGCTTGACGAAGCGGTAATACCGCTTGGTTAAGCGGAAGTAAAATTTTAGTGCCGCTTGATGAAGCGGTAGTACCGCTTGGCAGGGCGGAACTAAAATTTTAGTACCGTGGGTAATGCGGTAGTACCGCTTGTGCGTGCGGTAGTACCGCTTGTGTCGGGGAAAAACTGCAGCTCGAGTTTAGGGCGAATTTGGGCGGAAATGGATGGTTTCGGGGGTAAAATTGGATGAATTTTGTGGGGGGAAGTGTGGGGAAAAGTTGTGAAGAGGCTAGATCCACGTGCCAAACGTCAAATCCGTAAACCAAAACAACCAAATCTCACAAAAACCAACAAGTTGCAAGAAAAATTTTGGGGCTATTTTTGTGGGGATTTTCGAAATTGGGTAAAAACACAACAAAAACAAGCTAGAAAGTGGGGGAATGGGACTCCAAGATGTGAATCAACCTTGCTCTTGATACCAAGATGTTGTAGGGTGAAACCCTAGGGGGGATCTTTTCACACTTGGAGGGGGAAAAGAGGAAGAACACACAAGAACACGAGTCACAATTCACTCAAAACAAACCCAATATCACATCTACTAGAATGGCACACAAAGGATCCACGAGATTACAAGAACAATCCACGGAAACAAGCACGAAGGTAAGGTTCTTCCCACTCGAGGTGAGGTCTTGCAATCCGAGAGGACTCTTCTCCCTTGGGAGGTCTTGCAATCCACGAGGATTCTTCTCCCTTGGGAGGTCTTGTTCTCCTCACGGAGGGGATACAAGGAGCAAAGCTCTCAAGGTCTCTCAATATCTTTGCTAACCCTTCCAAGGAAGTGGGGAAGGTCTATTTATAGTTTATCCTACGAAGGGGTACGATAAGAGAGGGATACATGGCCAAGGGCCGAGGGCTGCTCGCAGGCAGGGCGGTAGTACCGTCCACACGAGCGGTAGTACCGCTTGTAGAGCGGTAGTACCGCTTACGGGGCGGTAGTACCGCTGGTGCCGGACTGTCCAGGTGCGGTAGTACCGCTTCGGCGGAGCGGTAGTACCGCTAGGTCCGGGTTGTGCAGGTCTTCGTTTGCTTCCACGCGATCCGGGCTGAAAGAGCTCTCCTTTGCGTCCATGGGATCACCTCCTTGGTAACTGAGGATGCACAACATCTCCTTGTGAGGTAGAACCCAATCCTCATGCGAATCCAAACGAAACTCGACGAGGAGAGAATTCACCTCGTGCTCGATGGCGCGTGCGCGTGCTCTAGTCATTGGTCCCTTGAGTGCTTGTGGCGATGATGGGGTGTCCATGGGGATGCTTGACGGATGCTCCGCATCACATCCCTAATAAGCCAGGTTACCACATACACCCCCACAAAGAGGAGCCGACTTCCTCGTCGGTCCACAAGAACGTTCCCTCTTGGCACATACATCTGTGCTTCCATTCTGACACATGTGCCAAGCCATGTGCCACGACGGGTCACAGACGTCATGCACAACATGACCGCACACCTGTCAAGAAACATCCGCGTAACCTCGAGGGCCGGCTCTGATACCAACTTATAACGCCCCGGACACACCCGCTGGTGGTCGCTACTCCTGGCCGGATCTAGATTGTCCCACAAATCAATACTAGTCTTTTCAGTGCAATTTATCCGCACTCGGGAGCAACTTCCCGGTGGGTCACCTATCCTGAAATTAATCCAACCCGAGCACACTTAACTTTGGAGTTCTTTCCGAATGGGCTCCAAGAAAAGAAGGAATTCCTTATTGATATGAGTAGTCTATCATCCTTAATGAGCCAGGTTATCACAATTAATTAGCCATGGAAAAGATGGCGTATACTAACGATGCTTGCTATTTCTAAGTGATGCTTTACTTTCTCATATTAATTTTTTTCTTCACTTGGTAAGCACCAGCCAGTTTTTAGCTTGTTGAACCTTCAATGATAAACATTACAACAACACCATACTTTGAGATTGCCATATGTAATCATTTTTCGTGAAATATGCACAATCACACAGCTCAACACTACACCAAGGCAGTGCACTCAACATATCAACTGTGTAACAAAAAAAGAAATGAAAGACCTATACACACCCAAAGTCCACCTATCCAACACCACGAATAAGGACTCACAATCCGCACGAAGCAATATTCTCGATACCACACCCTACTCTCCTGCTCCACCCCGCCACAGCTGTCATTGAAGTCGACGCATGTGCAATGTGGGTTATTTTGTCTATCATGTCGTAAGCACCAGATAGTTTTGAGTTTATTAAAAACTATACATGTAAACAACGATGTCATACCTACAGCGTGCCGCACATAATCAGTTTTTCTAGAATTTACGCAGAAGTATGCATACAATATAATGAAAAAGTAAGAATATAGAAACCCGACCACTACTGGTCATGGAAGGCGAGGAATGTACAATGCAAATTTTAATAACTGCACGATATTCTGTTTTAGGGAGCTGGCAGTTAGGTAGTAGGTAAGTATATTAGCTATCCAGCAATAAGAAAAATTACCAACCAGGACGTAGCAAGTCCTCAAGACCTACATAGTCTATAGTGTTGTCCACCTCCAAGAATGACATCCATCAGGGCTGAAGGAGAAATAAGCCAACATCAACTCCAGCTGTAAAAAATCCCGATGAGCTTGAGTGGATAGGGGCAAATGGAAACTAGAGATGAACACTGAAACCCAAGACATATTTAACATGGAGATTGTGACTAAAACCAGACTCGAACTAACCGAGAATGTAACTCCAGCTGCATTAATTTGTTTGGGTTTCAAAATATTTTTTGTTTGTGTTTTTTGGGGAAAAAAATCTGCTTGGGCTTCTGTCGAGGTCAAGCAGGGGTGCAAGTCTTTTGAAAATGCAACTTTTGTATTGTATGTACACAACTACCGCAATACCTATAGCAGTTGATCATGTTCGCATAGTCATGATGAACAAGTCTCTGTCATGCATGTTGGAATGCTGTATTAATAATTAACTTTTGTTTCACTGGTGCGCATATGTTACAGCTTGTTAGATGTGTTATATTAATTAGTCATAAAAAAGATGGTGTATATTAACGATGTTTGTTGTTTCCGAATGATAATTTATTTTGCCAAGTTACTTTGTTCTTCATTTCGTAAACACCAGCCAGTTCTTAGCTTCTTGAATCTTCAGTGATAAAGATTGCAACAACGCCATACTTTCAGCTCACCATGTCTCATTATTTTCCTCAAATATGCACAATCAGGCATATCATATATTGACATGCTCGACACAACACAAAGGCAGTGTACTCAACATCGTCCAACACCAAAACAATTTAAAGACTTATACACACCCAAAGTCTACCTATCCAACACCACGAACAAAGCCTCCCACTCCACATGAAGTAATATTCTCGATACCACACCCTACTCTCCTGCTCCACCCCACTACAATTGTCATTGAAGTCGACGCATGTGCAATGCAGGTTATTTTGTCTTTCATGTCGTAAGCACTAGCTAGTTTTGAGTTTATTAACAACATTACATGTAAACAACGACGTCATACCTACAACGTGCCGCACATAATCATTTTTTCTAGAATATACAGAGAAGTATACATACAATATTGCAAAAGGAAGAATATAGAAACCCGACTACTGCTGGTCATGGAAGGCGAGCCATGTGCAATGCGAATTTTAATAACTGCACTATATTCTGTTTTAGGGAGCTGGCAGTTAGGCGGTAGGTAAGTACATTAGCTGTCCAACAATAAGAAAAACGACTAACCAGGACGTAGCAAGTCCTCAAGACCTCTATAGTCTATAGCGCTGTCCACCTCCAAGAATGACATCCATCAGGGCTGAAGGAGAAATAAGCCAACAACAACTCCAGTTGTAAAAAACACTGAAACCCAAGACATCTTTAACATGGTGATTGTGACTAAAACCAGACTCGAACTAACCGAGAATGTAACTCCAGTTGCATTAATTTGTTTGGGTTTCAAAATACTTTTTGTTTGTGTTTTTCCGGGAAAAAAATCTGCTTGGGTTTCGGTCGAGGTCAAGCAAGGGTGCAGGTCTTTTGAAAATGCAACTTGTATATTGTACGTACACAACTACCACAATACCTATAGGAGTTGATCATGTTCGCATAGTCATGATGAACAAGTCTGTGTCATGCATGTTGGAATGCTATATTAATACTTAACTTTTGTTTCACTAGTGTGCAGATGTTACAACTTGTTAGATATGTTATATTAATTAGCGGTTGAAAAGATGGTGTATATTAACGATGTTTGTGGTTTCTGAATGATAATTTAATTTCCCACGTTACTTTGTTCTTTATTTCGTAAGCACCAGCCAGTTTTTAGCTTCTTGAACCTTGAATGATAAACATTACAACAACGCCATAGTTCAGCTCAACATGTGTAATTATTTTCCTGAAATATGCACAATCTGGCATATCATATATCGAAAGAAGGGCATATAAAACGGCTACATTGACATGCTCAACACAACACAAAGGCAGTGCACAAAACAATTTAAAGACTTATACACACCCAAACTCTACCTATCCAACACCACGAACAAAGCCTCCCACTCCACACAAAGTAATATTCTTGATACCACACCCTACTCTCCTGGTCCACCCTGACCCCGCTACAGCTGTCATTGAAGTAGACGCATGTGCAATGCAGGTTAATTTGTCTTTCATGTCGTAAGCACTAGCTAGTTTTGAGTTTACTAAAAATATTACATGTAAACAACGACATCATACCTACAGCGTGCCACACATAATAATTTGGCCCGGTACAGCTTCTTAGATGTGTTATATTAATTAGTCGTGGAAAAGATGGTGTATATTAACGATGTTTGTTGTTTCTAAATGATAATTTAATTTCCATGTTACTTTGTTCTTCCTTTCGTAAACACCAGACAGTTCTTAGCTTCGCGTGCGTGCGTGCGTGTGTAATCCATACTTCAGTTATTAATTAATTATAATTGCCAGTTGAGCAAATTTTGATCGCTTCCTCATCTTTAAGTGTGCCTAAATATTCCATGCGGGAACTAATTGACGTGCATTGGGTCTTCGATTAAGATTCTCACTTCGCTTTCGAGTAACAACTAATTGTAGAAATTACATGATTATAATTGCTAGTTGCACATTAAACTAGGTTGTTTCTGCGTCTTTAGACGCGCCTCTAATTATTCTATGTGTGAACTGGTTGACGTGCAGTGAGTCTTCGATTATAGTATATACTTCACTTTCGACTAACTACTACTCCCTCAGTTCCATAATATAAGAGTGTTTTTGACAATACACTAGTGTAAAAAATGTTCTTATATTATGGGACAGAGGGAGTAATTGTAGGAATTACTTAATAATAAGTGCTAGTTCCACACTTATTTTAATTCATTCCCCGTCTTATGTGTGCCTAAATACCCATGTTTGAACTGACTGACGTGCATTTTGTCTTTGATTATGATTTTCACTTCGCTTTCGAGTAACAACTAGTTGTAGAAATTACTTAATTTTAAGTGCTAGTTGCACATTAAACTTGGTCATTTCTTCGTCTTTGGACACGCCTCTAATTATTCTATGTGTGAATAGATTGACGTGTAGTGAACCATGTGGTACATGTGGTGAGCAAAATTAAAATTCAAATAGATTGACGTGTAGTGAGTCTTTGATTATAATTTATACTTCGCTTTCGAGTAACAACTAATTGTACAAGTTACTTAATAATATGGGCTAGTTGCACATTAATTTTGATTGCTTACCCGTCTTTAGTTATGATCTCTTAACATCTTTGAGCACTTCTTCATTTTCCATCTGGCTATGCTTATATTTCGGGAAAAAAAAGTAAAATACTACTACGGAGTACTATATAACCTTAAGACAGAGGGAATGCCATTTGGAAATGCAACTTGCTTTGCTGGCACAACAACTACAATTTTATTCGAGTAGTTAAGTTTGTGTGTAATCACGATGAGCATTTATGTGCCATCTATGCTGTAATGGCTATTTTTTTCTAGGCAGATGGAGATGGCACATCCTATCCGCCCCAATATCTTACATTGATTCAAATAATTGATCGTGTATATTAATAATAATTGCAATTGGTGAATGATTTCTGATTTTATTGAAATTCCAAATATTTTATATTTTATGAAAGCACGAACAGTTTTATGGAATCTCAATTCATTTTTGGAAATACAGGAACCAAATTGATAATGTGAACATTTTTATAAATTACGAACAACTTTTTGATAAACATGACTTTTTTTGAAAAAACAAACATTTTCGGAATAATTAACAGATTTTTGAAAGCGCGAATATTTTGTGAAATTCCCTGAACAGTTTTCAAATTTGGAAACAAATTTTGCAAAATCTGATACTTCTATAATTTGTGAAAAACTTTGGAAACCGTAATTTTTTTGATATTCTTTAACATTTTTTAAACTTATAAACAAAATTTGATAATGCATTTTTTTGAATTTGGAATTCGATACTTGTTTGAATTATCGAACAATTTATGAAAATAAGAAAAAAAATTAAAGTGATTTTTTTTCTGAATTTTCAAATATATTTTGAAAAACAAGCATATTTTTTTTGAAATTCTAAACTTTTTGGTTATATCTAAGCCAAACTTTCAAAATAGGAACATTTCTGGAAAATTAAACAAACCACGCACATGCCGCCGTATTAGCCGGCCCAACAGGCGCCCGACTGGAGCGATGACGTCACCTAGTTAGGCCAAGGCCTAAGCATTTTTTTCTTTTCACTTTTTTGTTTCTTGTTATAATAGGTAATTCATTTTTCTCTTATCTGAACTTTATTTTTTTTGTTGAAACGTACTTGAAAATTTGTAATATAATTTGGTATGCCAAAAATATTGTTGTTTTCAAATATTGTCTACAATTTTGAAGAATAACCTGGAATTTTAGGAAATGTTCTCTTCTTCGAATTATTTGTTCACATATTTAAGTAAATGTTTGTGTTTCAGAAAAAAATTCATCAATTTATAAAAAGTAAAGTACGTGGTTTGCAATTTGTGTTCAAAATGTTCATTAATTCTTGAGAATTTGTTAACAAATTTGGAGAAAGTCTTCGAGTTTCTAAAATTCTCATACACAATTTGAAATACATAAATTGTTGGCAAATTTCAAGAAATAGTTAAGACACAAGAAAATGTGCATGTTGTTTGATAATAATGGACATTGCAACTAACAGAACAATTCCAATTTGGATAAACAATGTGCTCTCAAACGGAGCCTACTGCCTACCCGAACACTCACCGTTGAACATGGTGTATTTTTGGACATCCTTCAAATGTCCCCAACTTTTATAAGCATATGGGCATAACCACAGTAGGCATCCTTGTCAGGTTTCTGACACATGCAATTTGCAACGCGTCCAGCCATTTATCGACCTTTTTTTATGGAGATAACATAAGAAAATGAAAAAAAAAATGTCAGAAGGCAGAACAACTTAGTGTGGTACCTTAAATGGTCATGAAATACAACGGAAAAAAATTGGGACCATTACAACGATGTAGAGAAACTAGCCTAGCCGAATGCCGTGCTTTGAACATGGTCTATTTTTGGACATCCACTACATGACCACAACTTTCGCAAGCAAGTGGTTATTCTCATGGTAGGCATCCACGTAAGGTTTGAGTGAATTTCTAAAAAAAATGCAAATTGTTACACATTCGGCCATTTATCCGCCCTTTTAACGAGAAAATCAAGAAAAATCCAATTTTTTCGAAAACCAAAATAATTTGGCCCGGTACCTTGAATTGTCATACAAGGCCATGAAAAGTAATTAGGGCCATTTGATGGATGTTAGAAAAAAATGCGCTCTCAGAAGGACACTTGTGCCTTTACCCGAAAAACCTTCGTTGAACGTAGTCCTTTTTGGATATACATGAAAAGGCCCCAAATTTTGGCACCAAGTGGGAATGCCCATAGTACGCATCCATGCCTGGTTTGAATGAATTCCGACACCATATGCACGTTGCATCGCGTCCGATCATTTATCGGCCTTTTCTCACTGAAGGAACTCTAGAAAATGCAATAATTTTCGAAAACCAAAAAAACTTTGGCATGGTGTCTTCAATTGGTCATAAAAGGCCATGGAAAAAATGGGGCATTCCAAGAATGTGGAGAAACAACATGCCCTCAGGCAGAGCCTACCGACCTACCCGAACACCCTCCATTAATCGTGGTCTATATTTGGACATCCTTCAAATGACCACAACTTTTGCAAGGAGGTGGGCATGCCCATGTTAGGAATCCATGTCAGATTTGAATGCTTTCTGACACCGTATGCAACTTGCAACACTTACATGCATTTATCTGCCATTTTTACAGAAAAACCTCTAGAAAATGTAAGATTATCGAAAGCACAAATAAGATAACATGCATGGTGTCTTGCATTGGTCATACAAGGCCATGAAAAATGCGGCCATTTGATGGATGCAAAACAAATTGGGCCCATTTCAAGGATGTCAAAAAATAGTTCACGACTAAAAATTTCATAAAGTTGAAACAAGTTCACAAATTTGATGAAAAAATCTTGAAAATTGGAAAAAGTTTACAAAGTTCGAGAAAATTAATTTTTTTAAAAGAGTTCACGACCTAAAAGTTCATGCATTCCAAAAAAGGTCAAGGCTAAAAATTTCATGAATTTGGAAAAAGTTCATGGATTTGAAAAAAGTTCAGGAATTTGCAAATGTTCAGGAAAATTGGAAAAAGTTCAAAAAACTTTTGCAAGTTATGAAAATAAAAGAAACATGTAAAATAAAAATAGAAGAAAGAGAAAACAAAACTACTTGAAGAAAAATCGACAAACAGAAATAAAAATAAGATGGCGTTGGAGTTGGTTAGGCCTGTTTGAAATCCTTTCTCACAGGCCCAGTTGGTCCAGTTTTTCAATGCTGGCTTGCCAGACACTAGAATTGACCACACACGAAGTAGAAAAGCAAACAAGCAAGCAAGTAGGCATAACTAGTAAGCCGTATCAGTTGGTTAGGAGCTCTTGAAACAAACCTACCGGTAGGAAGTTCGAGTCCCAGAGCCCATGAAGGAGGGGGTGTGCGACGGGCGGAAATAAGCCGGCCCAGTCGGGCGCAGTCTATTGGACACTACTCCCTGAACGCAGGGCGTATAGGTTCCGGCGTGCAACCCACCATGCATACAAAAATGGGTACGATACATCAATGGTCCATACTATTATCTATATGTTTATTAGTGAGGGGGTGTGTACCGAAGCAGGAGTCGTGAACAAAATAAAACACAACTTCTTACGAAGAACTCTCTGTGATACAAATGACCGTGCATGGTATATTCCGCCCGTCGCACACCCCCTCCATGAAGGAGGGGGTGTGCGATGGGCGGAAATTAGCCGGCCCAGTCGGGCGCAGTCTATTGGACACTACTCCCCGAATGCACGGCATATACGTTCCGGCGTGCAACCCACCATGCATACAAAAATGGGTACGGTACATCAATGGTCCATATTAATCTTTATATGTTTATTAGTGAGAGGGGTTGACCAAAGCAGGAGTCGTGAACAAAATAAAACACAACTTGTTAAGAAGAACTCTTTGTGGTACAAATGACCGTCCATGGTATATTCCAGCTAACCATCCGCTCTACGTCGCACATGATTCACTCAACTTAAATGTGTGTGATTCCCGTCAGCACTCAATCTATTCCCTAGAACCGTGTGGTGCACGATGCACACGATTCACTTAATTCAACCGTGCGTGATGGTTCCCTTCAAATGCATCTCTCTCGGTTCTCTGTTCCTAATCGTACATGATGGGTTTAGCGATCACCCATGCTGCAATTTGGTGCACATGCTTCGACTTTCATGATGTGTGTGATGTCATCATCATACACACAGTTCAAAGCTAATTTGTGTGATTTGGTGGCTTAATAGCACTGATCCACACTAATGGATATTTGCTATTTGTGAGTGCCAGTTTCTGTTTTCTGCTGTTTTTGTATTCCAGGGAGGACTGCAATTGTAATACTTTGAGCATATGAAACCAAAGCCAGAGTTGTCTTGACATGGAAAGTGTGGCTCCGACTGCATTAGTGTGGGCTAAAATCTAGGTCAAGGAGGACTAGAATTCCTTTCAAAATGCAAATTGCATATTGCACTTACACAACACCACAATCATTTGGGCTGTTAAGTGTGTATGCATAATCAGTACAAACATGTCTGTGTCATGTAGGTTGTGATGGCTCTATTTTCTTATTTTTTTCAACTGATATGGAGATGGCACATCCTATTCGATGGGATATATTAGCTGTCAACAACAGATGGTGTATATTAGCAATACTTGTTATTTGTGAATAATGATTGATCATATCAGCTACAAAGTCCTTGATAGTTGCACTCAATGATGAAGAGTTTGATCACATAGTTTGTTGTAAAAAATTGGCCATCTTATTGTTTCTTTCATTTGGTAAACATAAAGAAATATTGATCTTGTTGAATTTCTTATGATAAATATCAATCTTGGACGAGTATTTCTGTAATAATCTGGACACTTAACAAATCAGAAACCCTATGGACCACCCCATGGATCCGCAAAAGGGGAAGCCTACTTAAACCCACTAGCTCTTGGGGTATCCTGCGATTGAAAGAAACTAGGAAAGGGGGGATGGCAATAGTTCTGTTACTCGTCAATGTAAATTATATACTACATAACTAGGATTATGGAAATTACATTTTCCAAATTTGCAGTATTGTGATTGTCAAACAACGGGAATCGAACCCTTGCATGATAGGTTCATAATTCTCACCACCTTGATCCAGTTCTCTACATTTGAACTTTATCCGTGTACAAGAATTTTATCCTTTTTATATTGATTATTAACCTATATGTTCTGACCTTTTTATTCAACAACTATTGGGTGTAGCTTTGTACATCAATAATAATTGTATGTAGTGGGTGTATTACAACAACTATTGGGCCCGTCGGCATCCCTGCCACCCACCATTACGCTGGCCTTCTCGAGGATGTTGAGGCCATCAAAGCTAGCGTTGACTTTAACCACAAAGCAGGGAAATGGTTGTCGGCACATGGAGGTTGCCCGTATAGAAATCGAAGATGACTAGTCGTGCAGATGCTATTTTAGAATAACTTATGAATTATTTACGAAATTCCAAGTATTTTATATTTTATGAATACGCGAATAGTTTTTGGGAATCTCAGATCATCTTGTATATCTAAATAGCTAGCCCCCACTAACCTATATATCTCAACGTGCAAGCATGCCTGCTCATCATGAAACAAATGCTCATTTCAGCATGCAACCATGCATAGAAAGCGCCCCACCTCAATATGCAATTATGGATGACATTTTTCATTCTATTATGCCATTTATATTTATTGAAATTTTGACAACTATACAATTCTCAAACACAATAAACCATACATATTTTCAGTTTTAGTACTCATATTATTATTTGACATATTCATGTCACATACAATCAAATATCTTTGAAATGTATTGTAAAATATTTCCGCAACAAAGTGTGGGGTATCATCTAGTTTTAGGAAAAAATGAGCCGAATTGATAACGTGAACATTTTTATAAATTACGAACACATTTTTTTATAAACACGAACAAACTTGAAAACACAAACATTTTCAGAATTATGAACACTTTTATGAAGGCGCGAATATTTTGTGAAATTCCCGGAACAGTTATTTGGATTTGGAAAAAAAATTCAAAATCTGATTTTTTAATATGTGAACCAATTTTGAAGGTCGTATTCTTTTGAAATTCTTGGACATTATTTAAATTTGCAAAAAACAAATTTAATTTTGGAATTTTGGAATTATAAACTTTTTGAAATTTGAATAATTTTTTAAAAGAAGCAAAAAAATTGAAAGTCTATTTTTTCTGAAGTTTCAAATATTTTTTTGAAAAATTAGCTAACAATTTTTGAAATTCTAATTTTTTTTGGAATATCTAAGCGAAAATTTCAAAACAGGAACATTTCTTGAAAATTGAACAAACCACGAACAGGCCGCCGGATTGGCTGGGCCAAGAGGCACCTCCCTGGAGAAATGCCGTCACCTAGTTGGGCCAAGGCCTAAGTGTTTTTTTCTTTAACATGTTTCATTTCTTATTTTAATAGGTAATTCATTTTTCTCTTCTTTGAACTTTATTATTTTTGTTGAAATATGTTCAAATATTTTTAATATAGTTTTGAATGCTAAAAATATTATTTTTTTCAAATATTTTCTACAATTTCAAAGAATGATCTGGAATTTTAGAAAATCTTTCCTTCCTTGAATTATTTGTTCACAAACTGAAGAAAATGTTTGCGTTTCAAAAAAAGTGTATGAAGTTTGAAAAAGTACATTGTTTGTAGTTTGTTTTTAAATTTTTCGTTAATTATTGAAAATTTGTTGACAATTTTTGAAATTCATACACAATTTGAAATTGATAAACTGTTAACAAATTGCAAGAAATCGTTAAGACATGAGAAAATGTTCGTGTTGTTTGATAATGATGGACATTACAAATAATAGAATAATTCAAATTTTGATAAACAATGTGCTCTTGGACAGAGACTACTGCCTACCCAAATTCCCTCCGTTGAACATGGTTTCTTTTTAACATCTGTCAAATGTCCCCAACGTTTACAAGCACGTGGGCATGACTACGGTTGGCATCCTTGTCGGGTTTCTCACACATATGCAATTTGTGATGCCTCTGGCCATCTATTGGCCTTTTTTTACGAAGAAACCATCAGAAAATGAAAAATTGCCAGAAGGCAGAACAACTTAGCTTGGTAGCTTAAATTGGTCATAAAATACCATGGAAAAATAATTGGGGCCATTACAACGATGTAGAGAAACAAAGTGCTCTCAAATGGAGCCTACTGGCCTACTCGAACACCTTCCTTTGGACATTGTTTATTTTTGGACATCTATTGAATGATCCCATCTTTCGCAAGCAGGTGGTCATTCTCATTCTAGGCATCCATGTCAGGTTCAAGCGAATTTCGAAAATATGCAAGTTGTGACACGTTCGGGCATTTATCGACCTTTTTAACGAGAAATTCCAGAAAATACAAATTTTTTTGAAAACCAAAATAAGTTGGCTAGGTACCCAGAATTGGTCAGACAAGGCCATGAAAAGAAATTAGGGCCATTTCATGGATGTCAGAAGAAAAAAAAGCACTCTCAGAAGGACCCTTCTACCTTTACCCGAAGAACCTCCGTCGAACATAGACCTTTTTGGATATGCATGAAAGGACCCCAAATTTTGGCACGGGAATGCCATAGTATGCATCCATGCCTAGTTTGAATGAATTCCGACACCGTATGCACGTTCCATCATGTTCGGTCATTTATCGGCCTTTTTTGACCGAGTGAACTCTAGAAAATGCAATAATTGTCGAAAACCAAAAACCTTTGGCATGTTGTCTTCAATTGGTCATAAAAGGCCATGGAAAATGGGGCATTTCAAGAATGTTGAGAGACAACATGCTCTCAGGCATAACCTACTGACTTACCCGAACACCCTCCATTGATCATGATCTATGTCTGGACATCCTTCAAATGACCAAAACTTTCGGAAGCCAGTGGGCATGCCCATGTTGGGCATCCATGTCAGATTTGGAAGATTTCTGACACCGTATGCAAGTTACGACACGTATGGGCATTTATCTGCCTTTTTTACCGAGAAAACTCTAGAAAATAAAAAATTTATCGAAAGCCCAAACAACTTGACAGGGTGTGTTGTATTGGTCATGCAAGCGTATGGAAAATGGGGCCATTTGACGGATGCCAAACAAATCGGACCATTTCATGGATGTCAATTAATAGTTCACAAGTTAAAATTTAATAAAGTTGAAAAAAGTTCACACATTTTGGGAACAATTCTTGAAAATTGGAAAAAAATTCACAAAGTGTGAAAACATTAAAAAAAGAGTTGACAAGCTAAAAGTTCATGCATTCCAAAAAAATGTCACAGCTAAAGAAGTCACGAATTTGGAAAAAGTTCATGGATTTTATAAAAGTTCACGAATTTGCAAATGTTCGGGAAAATTAGAAAAAAGTTAATTTTTTTGCGAATTAAGAAAAGAAAAAGAAAAAAACATGGAAAAAAGAGAAAACGAAGGAACTTAAAGAAAAACCGGCAAACAGAAATAGTAATAAGATGGAATTGGAGTTTGTAAGGTCTGTTTGAAATCCTTTCCCACGAGCCTAATTGGCCCATTTTTTCAATGATGGCTTGCCGAACACTAGAATTGACCACACAAGAAGTAGAAAAGGAAAAAAGTAGGCATAACTAGTAAGCCGCCTCAGTTTGTTAGGAGCGCTTGAAATAAACCTACATGTATGGAGTTCGATTCCCAGAGCCATGAAGGAGGGGGTGTGCGACGGGCAAAAATGAGCGGGCCTAGTCGGGTGGACAGTGCGTGGCACCGTCTATTTGACACTAAAACACAACTTCTTAAGAGGAATTATTTGTGATTATACAAATGACTGTGTGATGCACATGATTCACGCAACTTAAATGTGTGCGATTCCCGTCGCACACTCAATCTATTCACTAGAACCGTGTGATGCACGATGCACACGATTCACTTAATTCAACCGTGTGCGATGGTTTCCTTCAAATGCATCTCTCTCGGTTCTCTATTCCTAATAGTACATGATCAGTTTAGCGATCACAGATGTTGCAATTTGGTGCACATGGTTCGACTTTCATACTGTGTGTGATGTCATCAGCATACACAGTTTGAGGCTAATTTGTGCGATTAGGTGGCTTCATAGCACTGATCCACACTAATGGATATTTGCTATTTGATAGTCACACCCCTTAATAGCGAGTTTGATCTATCTATTTTCTTTTTGTCCATAGTTTCTTGAGGTAAAATCTCAAATTTTCCTGTAATTTTTCAATAATTTTGTGCAACACTAGTCAATATTTAGTTTGTTGAATATATGATGAATATTACTCCTGGATGAGTGTTCTTCACTTCTTGTAATAGTTTGGCACTTCAGACATAGTTTAGAGTTGAAAAGTGTATTTCCTTTTCTTTTTTGGAGTGACTGTACTCGAATAATTCAATCATAATAAGTGAGTAATAATTCATTAGAGGATAGGCGTATGTATATATACATCATTTGCAATGTGACCAAAGCTAGATTTGTCTTTTCACGGTAAGTTTGCGTCCATCTGGATTCATTAGTTTGGGTACCAAAGGAGGTCAATTAGGGAGGGTAAGTCCTTTAAAATGCAACTTGCATACTATACGTACACAACAACCACGATTCTTTGAGCAGTTAGGTGTGTACACATAGGCATGCATGAAGCCAAACTTGTCTTGGCTCCAGCTGCATTAATTACTTTGGGTTCCAATCAAGGCCAGGGAGGACTGCAATTGTAATACTTTGAGCACATGAAACCAAAGACAGAGTTGGCTTGACATGGAAAGTGTGGCTCTGACTGCATTAGTGTGGGTTAAAATCTGGGTCAAGGAGGACTACAATATTCTAAGTGGCGTGAGGCTTCAAAAACACCACCATGAGGAGATATATAAACAATACCAACACCTTGGCCATTGCTAGAAACTGAACCATCAAAATATAATCTCCAAGGTATTAATGAAACAAGGTTTATATCAACATCATGCTTGTCATTAATCCGATGCTCAACAATAAAATTAGCAACGATTTGGCCTTTCATGGATTTTAGAGATTCATAAGCCAAATCATATTCAATCAAAGCATAAGCCCACTTGCCAATTCTACCACTAAGAATTGGCCTATACAACATGTATGCAATGACATCGGTTTGACAAGCTACTATGCATTCACTTGGCACTAAATAATGTCTCAATTTTGTGCAAGCATAATATAAGCATATGAATAGTTTCTCAATAAATGTATACCTTGCCTCGGCGTCCAATAAACGCCTGCTCAAATATGTAATGACATGCTCTTTTCCTTCGGTTTCTTTAGTCAAAATAGCACCAATAACACCTTCTTCTGCTGCAATGTAAAGTTTAAAGGGTTCCCTATGCTTGGGCGCTTTCATCCCCGGAGGAGTGCACAAATAGTTCTTGATCATATCAAACGCCCCTTGCTGCTTTGTCCCCCAAGTGAAATCAACATCATTATTTAACTGAAGGATGGGAGTAAATGCATCAACTTTCCCTGACAGATTAGCTATGAACCTTCTCAAATAATTGACCTTGCCAAGGAACTTTTGCATATCTCTCTTGCATGATGGAGCTTCCACTTTCTGTATGGCCTCTATCTTTTTGGGATCAATTTCTATGACATCTTCAAGAATAATGAAACCCAGAAACTTCCCGGCCCATACACCAAAGGAACACTTCAAAGGATTCATTTTCAGCCCATATTTCTTCATTCTTTCAAAAGCCAAACGTAAATCGGCTAAGTGAGATTCAAAAGCATCCGATTTGACAAGAATATCATCAATATAGACCTCAAGTATAATACCAAGTAAATCATGAAAAATTAAATTCATAGCCCTTTGATACGTGGCGCCGGCATTTTTTAATCCAAAGGTCATCACCGTCCACTCAAATAAGCCAAGGAAACCGGGGCATCGAAAAGCTGTTTTGGACATGTCTTCTTCGGCCATAAAAATCTGGTTATACCCCACATTACCATCAAGAAAGCTAATGATATTATGTCCAGAAGCATAATTAATAAGAATATCGGCTATTGGCATGGGATACTGATCTTTAGGTGTAGTTGTATTCAAATCTCTGAAGTCAATGCACACCCTCAACTTGCCGGACCCTTTCTTCTCCACAGGGACAATGTTAGAAATCCACTCGGCATACCTGCAAGGTCTAATAAAATTAGCTCTAAGAAAACGACCGATCTCTTCCTTGATCCGGTCATATGTTTTCGGATTAAACTTTCTGGCCGATTGTTTGTGAGGTCTAAAACCAGCCTTTATAGGTAACCGATGCTCCACTAGCTCTCGGCTTAAACCTGACATCTCAAGATATTCCCATGTAAAGCAATAAACATATCTACCATTCTTAAGAAGTTGCTCCCCACTACTCCCTATTCTCTCACCATGCACACTGTCCACATCATCATGGTGCCACATCAGCATTTAACTTCTCCACCTCAGCAACTCCCAGCATGCATAATGCTTAATTTTTTGCATTATCTTCTCCGCACTCGCATGCACCACTGTTTATCTCCTCTCCCCATATTGTCCCGGCAGTAAACAACTACTCTGCCATGTTCCCTTCCTTCCGCTTCCTCTCCCGTCCGAGGAGTAATAAAACCTCCACCACGATTTATTCCGGCCTTTGGGCAACCCATCAGCATTAAAAAGTCTAGCATATATATATGTTCCTTGGCCTTTCGCTCCTGTTCATCTTACATCACCTCGCTTCTGCTGCAGTTTGATGAATCCATAGCTCTTGCAATCGACGCCACTGCCTCCTGCTGTAAGCAGGCATGGAAGAACCCTTGCCATGATTGTAGCTAGCAGCTCATGTGGAGCCGCGCCATTCTTTCTAGGTACTAATTCAACTAATTCCCTCTCCTCCGTCCTCTTTATCTTCTCATCAATAATTGCCTCTTCAGATCATTACTAAATCCCTTGCTGTTTGAATTCATCTTCTGCAATCTGCACCTTCCTCCGGTAAAACAAGAATGAGTTGCCGAATCCACCTGCACAAATTAGTAGCAGTGGCGGTCGAGAAGACCACATGGCAGTTGCTTACTCGCCTGGTCACCAAGGGATATCCAGTCGATCTCCCAGAGGGCGGTCCGCGCTTCTGTTAGATTCGGTGAAGCCAACACAGTCTGTAGCATGATGCTCAACGTCTGACCCAGCGCATCGCTCGCCACCGTCCAACCCGAGGACGCCATTCCATCCTGTTGAGGCTTCCGATTCCAACGCGCACCGCTCGCTACCATGTTTGATTGATGAACGCCGGTGAGTCTGCTCTGTACGTTATAGCAGAAGCGAGCACGTACCAACCGTCCGGCTTCTCTCATGTTCTCACCACCCTCTACTGAGTACTGACACCATGATCCTGACGTCTTCAGCGTTGCCGCGAAGCAACAAGTGAATCGCATAATGTTCGTCGATGAGGCGTCCGACGGTCCGACCCAGCACATCACTCGCCCCCGTCCGACCCATGGACGTCGTCCCATCCTAATCCGGCGCATCGCCCGCTATCGTGTTGATGGGCACCGGGGAGTTCGCATTGTACGTCGCAGTAGAGGCCGGTGCGCATCAGGTTGCCCGCCTTCTTCTACTACTCACCATGCTCCACTGCTGCATCTACCCCAGCGGCTTCCATGTGACCGCCAAGCAAGGGCACACATGTGAGCTCCCTGTTTCAATCCATTATTTTACACTGTGTTGCCGATTCTATCCGAGCCCAGCCGCCTTATTTGATTTGTCTGGTACTTTTGACTTTGCAATTTGATTGATTGGAGTATATATACATAGATATGTGGATTCAAAGACATGTTTTTTGCGAAAACACAGGAGACGTAGTTGTATGCGTGTTCGGTGATAATAGTTGTGGATTTTGGTACTAATAATCACAAGGAAAATTAAAACCGACGTATATGATGTGATTCTGTAGATTTTTTTTTGTAGTTTGCACAACAATGTAATAGGGTCGCTATTCTGTTTTTTTGTACCAAGTGTATGGAGTGATTTAGATCTTGACATTATTCATTTTTTATGTCCATGTGACAATGTTTCGAAGAAGACTATGAATGACAATGCCGGAAGCCAGGAGCCACCTCTTGGGATTTCCAATATCCTTTTCTTTTTAATTGTTTAAATCATTGTGCGAGTGTTGCGTGTTATAAAACAAATACAAAATTTATTGCATGTAAATAAAATTGATTATATAACTGATACCAATTGTTATCATCTTGGCTGCAAAAAAATCCCGTAGCAACGCGCGGGGTATCGGCTAGTTGTTTCAATAGCTTTGCATGGGAGCATCCACTAGCTCTCGGCTCCACTAGCTCTTTATAGGTAACCGATGATCAACTTAGCTTTATGATCGGCTTTTCAATTTTTGTTTATAAATGTCGGCCTAGGAATCAAACCATCTCCTATGTCTATCTCTTCTAATGGATCGGCCGACATAAAACCTTGTCCTAATTTATCCATATCATCTAATTCCTCTATAGACTCATACATATCGTTCTCACTGGACCAATATTTTATAAGATGTTTTTGTAACCACTCGGAATCAGAATCCATTTAAATATATCATTCCTTGGAACCAAATGCACTCAGTAGGCTTTAAAGAGACAGGCATGAAGCCATTCTTGGTGGCGCTGAGAAAATCAAATTCTGATAAGTCGCGCCCCGTCAAGCAAGTAGCATTGGGATGCTGCCAATCCACCGATGCATCGGCCAAAGAAACACAAGCCGATTTATCCGCATGAATGACCTCCACTTCATCATCGACCCACTGGCTCAAAAACTGGTGCATAGTGGAAGGTACGCACTGGTTTGCATGAACCCAGTCACGGCCTAGTATGACGTTGTAGTTACCTTGCACCTCGGCAACAAAGAATGCAGTAGCCAAAGTCTTGCTTCCAACTATAAGCTCGACATACATTACACCTTTGGCTTCAGTTCTCTCTTTGCCTTCAAATCCATTAAGCACCATATTCGTCTTTATCAACTATTCATTGGGCAAAACCCAAATTTTTGAAGACCGAATAGGGCATAAGATTCACCACAGCACCACCATCAACAAGCATCCGAATGAGCTGTGATCCATTGATATGACCTCTGAGATACAATGGTTTCAGATGTGTTACTAGGTCTTTTGGCTTCTCAAATATTGCATTTTTAGGGCCAAAATCCAGCTGAGCCACCTCCCCTTCTTCATCTATAACACGAAATTCAATGGGTAAGTAATACACCATATTGATATCCATACCTTCGCGGACCGGTGTAGGCTCATAATCCAACATATCATCTTCCTCCTCGGGTGTGTTCATTGATTCTGAAATTTGTCCAAGCGAAGTGAAATCAATAGGTGGTGGGGATGATGTATATTTTGTGCCTTGGTCAGACCGGACGGACACCACTTAGGTTGAGTATATTTTGGATCCCTCGTCTTCACGTGGCTGGTGCTTGCTTCATGATCATTAGCCGAGTGCTTTGGCGTGATAGTATGTATTGGCTCAGTCAGATTGTTATGCACAATCGACTGTTGTACAGTGAATGTTTCAGTGCCCATGATAAGCGAGTTCACATAGATTTTCTCCTTGCCTATTCCTGACTCAGCTGCTGTAGCACTTGGTGACTTAACACGCCACACTTGCTTGCAATCCCTTTTTTGATTATTTTGCATTGGTCGAGTGACACCATTGTTCGAACAGCCTTGTGTGGGATAAGAAAGTCTCTCATGAACGGACCTCCTTGATTCTGCCCAACCCGGATGAAAAGCATAAGGGGCCATTTGGGGCTGCGACCTTCCTCCATTGCAATCTCCCATGTAGTATGGCGCATAGGGGGGTGGAGGCATCCATGGTCCCGGCGCTGATAACCCACAAGTATAGGGGATCACAACAGTTTTCGAGGGTAGAGTATTCAACCCAAATTTATGGATTCGACACAAGGGGAGCCAAAGAATACTCTCATGTGTTAGCAGTTGAGTTCTCAATTCAACCACACCTGGAAGACTTAATATGTGCAGCAAAGTATTTAGTAGCAATGTAGTATGGAAGTAACGATAATGGTGGCAAAAGTAACAGTAGAAGTTTTGTAGTGATTGTAACAGTAGCAGCGGAAACGTAACTAAGCAAGGAGCAATATGTGAAAAGCTCGTAGGCATAGAATCGGTGATGGATAATTATCTCGGATGCGATTCCTCATGTAATAATTATAACATAGGGTGACACAGAACTAGCTCCAGTTCATCAATGTAATGTAGGCATATATTCCGAATATAGTCATATGTGCTTATGGAAAAGAACTTGCATGACATCTTTTGTCCTACCCTCCCGTGGTAGTGGGGTCCTATTGGAAACTAAGGGATATTAAGGCCTCCTTTTAATAGAGTACTGGACCAAAGAATTAACACTTACTGAATACATGAACTCCTCAATCTACGGTCATCACCAGGAGTGGTCCCGATTATTGTCTTCGGGGTTGCCGGATCATAACACATAGTAGGTAACTATTGACTTGCAAGATAGGATCAAGAACTCACATATATTCATGAAAACATAATAGGTTCAGATCTGAAATCATGGCACTCGGTCCCTAGTGACAAGCATTAAGCATAGCAAAGTCATAGCAACATCAATCTTAGAACATATATAATGGATACTAGGGATCAAACCCAAACAAAAGTAACTCGATTACATGGTAAATCTCATCCAACCCATCACCGTCTAGCAAGCCTACGATGGGATTACTCACGCACGATGGTGAGCATCATGGAATTGGTGATGGAGGAAGGTTGATGATGACGATGGTGACGATCTCCACTCTCCGGAGCCCCTAACGGACTCCAGATCAGCCCTCCCGGGAGAGATTAGGGCTTGGCGGTGGCTCCGTATCGTAAAATGCGATGAATCCTTCTCTCTGATTTTCTCTCCCCAAAAGTGAATATATGGAGTTGGAGTTGATGTTAGTGGAGCCTCAGGGGGCCCACGAGACAAGGGGCGCGCCCCTCACCCTCGTGGCAGGGTGTGGGCCCCCTGGTCTTCATTCTTTCGCCAGTTTTTTTATATATTCCAAAAATATTCTCCGTGGATTTTCAGGTCATTCCAAGAACTTTTATTTCTGCACATAAAAAACACCATGCCGATTCTGCGGAAAACAGCGTCAGTCCGGGTTAGTTCCATTCAAATCATGCAAGTTAGAGTCCAAAACAAGGGAAAAAGTGTTTGGAAAAGTAGATACGTTGGAGACGTATCAACTCCCCCAAGCTTAAACCTTTGATTGTCCTCAAGCAATTCAGTTGACAAACTGAAAGTGATAAAGAAAAACTTTTACAAACTCCGTTTGCTCTTTTTGTTGCAAATATGTAAAGCCAGCATTCAAGTTTTCAGCAAAGATTATGAACTAACCGCATTCACAATGACTTTTAGGTCTCATGTCTACTCATATCAATGGCATAATCAACTAGCGAGCAATAATAATAAACCTCTGATGACAACACTTTCTCAAAACAATCATAATATGATATAACAAGATGGTATCTCGCTAGCCCTTTCTGAGACCGCAAAACATAAATGCAGAGCACCTCTCAAGATCAAGGACTGACTAGACATTGTAATACATGGTAAAAGAGATCCAGTCACAGTCATACTCAATGTAAATTAATAGCAATGCATGCAATTGACAGCGGTGCTCTCCAATTGGTGCTTTTTAATAAGAGATGATGACTCATCATAAAAGTAAATAGATAGGCCCTTCGCAGAGGAAAGCAGGGATTTGCAGTGGTGCCAGAGCTCGAGTTTTGAAATAGAGATAAGTAATATTTTGAGTGGTATACTTTCATTGTCACCATAACAACCAAGAGATCTTGATATCTCCATACTAGACACATTATAGGCGCTTCCCAAACAGAATGGTAAAGGTTATACTCCCCCAACCACCAACAAGCATACTCCATGGCTGGCCCGAAACAACAGGTACCGTCCATACCAACAAAAGCCCTGGGGGAGTTTTGTTTAATTATTTTGATTTGAGCATGGGACTGGGCATCCCTGTTACCGGCCATTTTCTCATGAATGATGAGCGGAGTCCACTCATCGTGAGAATAACCCAACTAACATGGAAGATATAGACAACCCTAGTTGATACATGAGTTGTTCGAGCATACAAAACAGAATTTCATTTGAAGGTTTAGAGTTTGGCACATACAAATTTACTTGGCACGACAGGTAAATACCGCATATAGGAAGGTATGGTGGACTCATATGGAATAACTTTGGGGTTCATGGAAGTGGATGCACAAGCAGTATTCCCGCTTAGTACAAGTGAAGGCTAGAAAGAGACTGGGAAGCGACTAGCTAGAGAGCGACAACAGTCATGAACATGCATTAAAATTAATCAACAATGAGTGCAAGCATGAGTAGGATATAAATCACCATGAACATAAATATCGTGGAGGCTATGTTGATTTTGTTTCAACTACATGTGCAAACATGTGCGAAGTCAAACCACTTGAATCGTTCAAAGGAGGATACCACCCTCTCATACCACATCACAACCATTTTAATAGCATGTTGGCACGTAAGGTAGACCATTATAAACTCCTGACTAATTAAGCATGGCATGAGCAACTATAATCTCTAATTGTCATTGCAAGCACGTTTCATTCATTAATAGGCTGAATCAGGAATGATGAACTATCATATATACAAAACAAGATAGGCCGAGTTCATACCAGCTTCTCCCATCTCAATCAGTTCATCACATATCGTCATTATTGCCTCTCACTCGCATGACCGAACGGTGTGGATAATAATAATAGTGCACGTGCATTGGACTAAGCTGGAATCTACAAGCATGTAATACAAGGGAGAAGACAAGGTAATATGGCTCTTGGTTAAATCAACAATAATGCATATGAGAGCTACTAAGCATTTTCATCATGGTCTTCTCCTCTTGACCCCCAAATAAAAGAAAAGAAATAAAACTATTTACACTGGAAAGCTCCCAACAAGCAAAAGAATAACGAGAAATCTTTTTGGGTTTTCTTTTAGTTACTACTACTACAGACGTGGAAATTAAACTAGCTAAAAGCCACCACTATTTTTTTGGGTTTTCTTAAGATTTTCTGACACACAAGAAAAAGACTGAGAAAATAAAATAAACTATCATGGATGGTACAATGAAAAAGTATGAGCACCGACAATTGGAATGAGTATGTGAACATGAATGTAATGTTAGTGAGAAATACGTACTACCCCAGGCTTAGGATTTCGGCCTAAGTTGGTTTATTACTGCGGATCAAAGCTACTCTCTCCGGTGTGCGGAGGAGTGTCCTCTGGGTGCCACTGGTTGGCAATATCCTCCGGATCCCACTGATAAACCGACTGCCGATAAGGATCAAGTGGTGGCTCCGGCTCAGGCTCTGAAACTTGTGCCAGGCTCCAGTACGCATTGTCGGTGTACTCAAGTAGGGGTACCTTAGTATCCCGACTTGTGCACGGGCAGTAGCAACGTCCCGTGGCAGGGCTTGCCACGCGCCCGCCAAGGCCCACTTTGGTCCCTTTGGAGCCATTCAAGAACAAAGTATTCAAGTTAATGAGACAAGACCCCGGCAAGAGGAGCTTGCCGGGAAGGCCGTTCCAGGCTCAAGACCATCCCCTTTAGCACAAGACCCTGGCAGGGGGAGCCTGCCAGGAAGGCCAAAGCATGGCATTTCAGAAGACTTGCCGTGGTGCATCGTGCGCCCCGGCAAGGCCCGGAGAGCGACAAGCTTCCGGGCGCGGCAAGGTAGCGACCGCGGCAAGGCGCTTGACGCGGCAAGCTTTCACTGTGTGCCTGCGCTCCAGCTCATCTGGCCACGCGTCGCCCTGGGGCCCTTCCAGGGGCACGTGGCGGATGGCTGTGCAGCCTGGGGGACACGGTGGCAAGCTACGATGACGGGGCTACCGTCGTGGCGAATGGAGACGCCCGGACGGACGCTTTTTTGCACTGTTTGGGGCGATGGCGACGGGCATTCAATGCCCTTGTCCCCCACCGTCAGGGTTAGGTACAAAACGCTGTACATACACTGTTACAACTACCACCATTTTTACGTTTTTACCCTCACCTATGTTGACACCTGTCGGTGACCCCTTTGACCTATAAAAGGAGGCCCATGCACAACGTAGAGGAGGTTCCCATCTTCGATCACTCTCACGCTCGGTGTAGCTAGCTTCAAGCACTGTAGATCTTCTTGCTCCCGAGCCAAGAACTCAATACAACCAAGGCAGGAGTAGGGTTTTACGCATCCGTGCGGCCCGAACCTGGGTAAACTGCTCGCGTGCTCGCCTCGATCTGCTCTTTGTGCATCCCCCGCTCCCTTGCCGTACCGAAAAGGGGCTCCGGTCCCATAGGTGTTCGTGGGCGACCAGTTTCCCCGACATCTTTGGCGCGCCAGGTAGGGGGCGTCGAGGTTGTGCGTACCTGATCCGGCGTTCACGCGGGCGCAATCTTCAACAATTTCACCAACTTCGATAGCTACATCGACATGCCGCCGAAGAAGAAAGCTTCGGAGGTAGGAGGCCCGTCCGCGTCGATCCCACCGCCACCAGAACCAACGGTTGGTGGGGTAGACGCTGGCGGAAGAACGGACGCCGGCGAGGAAACTCACGGCGCCGCCAAATCCAAGGACAAAACGAACGACCGAGCGCACTCCAAGACCTCCGTGTCCGTGCACGCACCGCGCCCCTCTCAAGAGGTGCCGGAACGGCAGCGGCGTGGTACACAGGGTACCATCCGCTCGCTAGGACAAGGGCAAGCTGGCGGAACGTGGGACGTTCAAGGCCAACGCGCTGGCACGAGCAAGGCGCGGTCGCCGGGGCGAGAACCCGCTCCTTCTAACGTTGTTAGAAGTCCGAGCATATCTCGCTCCTCGCACCGCTCGCCACCGCTCCCTTCCACTCCAGCAGAGGCTCTAGCTAGAGCTCAACTGCTCCTTGATTTCCCTCCAGCGGCAGACAAGGCCGAAGACTGGAGGGCCACCATCCAAAGCCTCATCGCCTTCGCCAATAATGACACGCCGCAGCAGCCAGCAACATCGCGGCCACGGCAAGTCAGCCAGGCGCGGGCTGATAGGAACAAGACCGCCGGGGGTGCAACTACCGTGCACTCCCCGCCACGGAAGCAGAAATCACCGACTTGCCGGATCAACGTCGACGACGACTCCACGGCATCGTCGGATCCACGGACTCGCCGCGATCAGCGCCAAGTCCTCGACGACAGGTGACAAGAAGACGCTCGGACTCGTATCGAGCGTCGAAGAGAAGTGCGACGACAGTCCGACCAGCGCACTGGGACCGCTGTCGACATGCACGCGCCCGGTGAACCAGGCGACTTGCCGTACGCGGCAGCCTGCCATGCGTTCACCCGTGAGCTGCGGCAAGTCCAGTGGCCCAGCATGAAAAACTTCAAGCCCGACGTACCCGAGAAGTACGACGGCAAGACCCATCCCTCAGAGTTCCTCAGCATCTACACCATTGCGGTGCAGGCTGCCGGGGGACGAGATGAAAAGATACTAGCCAACTACTTCCCGCTCGTGCTCAAGCCAAATGTCAGATCTTGGCTCATGCACTTGCCGGAGAACTGCATCTCTTCTTGGGCCGACCTGTGCCACCAATTTGTCGGCGCCTTCACGGGCGGCCACAAGCCCCACGGCCAGGAAAGCGATCTCCACATACTTGCCCAGAAGGAGGGAGAGTCCCTGCGGAAATACATCCAGAGATTCAGCCGCATCCAGCACAACATCCCGGACGTCCACCCTGCCGCGGTTATCAGCGCGTTCCACCAGAACGTGCGTAACCGCAGGATGAGGGAGGAGATGGCGATGTGCAAGATACGAGACGTCAGCGAGCTTTATGCCCTGGCTGATAAGTGCGCGCGCGCTGAAGAGGGGAGGAGATTCCCCGGAGAGGATGTTGGAGCAGGAGGAACGGACAGTGAGGATGCCGCCCCGGCAAGGAAAAACCGGCGGCGGAACAATAAGAAGAAGAAGAACAAGGAAGTACTGGCTGTCGAGCAGTCCGGCAAGGAGGCAGGCGCCAAGAAAGCTCAGGCTGGTGGCTCCGGCAAGGAAGCTGCCACTGTAGCCACCGCCGACAAGCAGGACGGCTCCGACAAGCAGTACTGCAAGATTCACCGCACCAAGGGCCATGATCTCCAGAACTGCAAATGGTCGAATACCTCGTCGAGCAGCAGAAGGCTGAGTACGAGCGACGCGACAAGGAGAAGTGATGGGCCTCTAACCCCTCGTTGGTTACCCCAAGTGGAAGGTGTAAGATGCAGTGTTGTGGAAGTTTTTCCCCTAGCAAAGATGCCATGGATCGAATCCCCAGAGACTCCTAGGTTCAACAAGTAGGTGTCAACTGCTAACGGCGCCAGATATTAGCAATCAACGTGGACCTGCACACAGATACAAATAACTTTGCTCCCAATGAGTATAGAGAGGTTGTCAATCCCTCCGGCCTTGTAGTTCACAAAGGATTAAACGCAAATGATAGTAGTGATAGATAATGTTTGCAATAGTAAGTAAAAGCGAAAAGTAAATAGCGGATGTGATCAATGATGGTGATATGGACCGGAGTCTCATGATGTTCACTAGTGATGTCTCTCTCCCAAAAGACGATAAAACAACTATGTGAGGTAAACGAATTACAGCTGGGCAATTGACAGGACCAGGAACGCAAACCAATGCTGACTACATTGCAAGAAAGGTTGAGGTTCAAAGCATGGGCGGTACGCCAAAGTAAGTAGACCGAAATCCATCAATATCTACTACTAATCATCCACCTTGAGATATCTATCCAGAACATCTCGCTGGTATTAAGTTGCGAGTCCCACCCATAGTGTAAACTCAAAGCAACAGACAACTGCATTAAAAGAACTTTGCGTAAAGTAAACAATCCTTGCACCCGCGGGCACAAGCACCGTTGTTTTCCCCCTTGTGGCAACAGCACATCCCCTAGACTCATGTTTCTGTCACTCAAGCTAGTCATCGAGGGGCATGAACCCACAATCAAGCATAACGTTCCCTCTTGGAGTCACTACGTATTACTCGGCCAAAGCAATAAATAACAATGGAGAACATGCAAGAATTACTTATGAACATAAATATAAAAGAGGTAGATCAAATATATTACTCAAGATCAATCTGAACATAATCTCATAATCCATTGGATCCCAGCAAACTCATCATAGCAACAGCATAAGGATTACATAGGTGCCTAGATCATGTAGGGCAGCTCACGAGGACTAATTAGTGAAGCACAAGAACGGGAGGAGAACATCACATAGCTATTGGTCATGGACTCATGGTCGAAGGGAGACTACTCACAACTCATCCGGGAGGCGTCCATGGTGGTGGAGAGGCTCCCGTTGGTGATCCTTCCTGTGGCAGGGTGCCGGGAAGAGTTCTCCTGGTGCTCCCGATCTTGGAAGCGGCGGCGGCGGAGGAACAGAGATGAGATCGCGAAAAAGAGTTCCCGTCCCGAGGGTTTCGAAGGAAGCTCTAAATATATGCCAAAGGGGGCACCAGACGGGGCTCGGGGGGGCCCAGGCGCCCCCCCGGCGCGGCCCAGGGGGGGGGGGGGCGCCGCCAGGGCGCCTGGAGCCTTGGTGGCCCCCCCGGCTGTCCTTCGGGCGCAAGGAAGTTTCCGGAACACTGATTTTTTATATAAATTTTCTGGATTTTTCCTGGCAGTTCTCGTAACGTGAAAACCTGAAATACAAAAACAGCCGAAAACAGAAACTGGCACTGGGGTGCACTGGATTAGTAGGTTAGTCCAAATATGATCAAAAGTGTATGGAAGTGTATAAATATCATAGTAATATCACCCAAAAGTGGCATGGAGCAAGCAGAAATTATAGATACGTTTTGGACGTATCAACATCCGCAAGCTTAATTCCTGCTCGTCCTCGAGTAGGTAAATGATAACAAGAATAATTTCTGTGGTGACATGCTATTAACCATATAGGACTTTTTATAGTCATATGACAAAGGCTTACTGAGACAATGAATCTATAGTAATTAAGTTGCCTCATGAGAAAATCACAAATGACTGAAAGTTTTACAATATGAAACTGAAACATCAAAAAGATTTGCAATGAACATGATGTGCAAATATGATAAAGTGATATCTAGCTTGCCCCCTTTAGTAAAGCATAACATAAATGCAGGGGCACCTTCAAGGTTTAAGTGATGACTAGATACAATGATTTCAGAATAAACGATATCACAATCATGCAAAAGACAATGCTACTTTGGGACAATGCACATTACACTCAGAATGACAATCATGCTCTCAGTAGTTGGTGCTTGAGGAAATAAGGTGGAGACTCAATGGTTATGTGCTAGAGCTTTTTATTTTGAAAACATGGAAGCAATTTTGTCAACGGTAGTAGTACTTCATATGTGTCATGCATAAGACATCCTATAAGTTGCAAGCCTCATGCATCGAATACCAATAGTGCTCGCACCTTGTCCTAATTAGCTCGGATTTCCCTGGGTTATCATTGCATTACATATGTTTCAACCAAGTTTCACAAAGGGGTACCTCTATGCCACCTGTACAAAGGTCCAAGGAGATAAATCACATTTGATTTCTCGTTTTTGATAGATCTCAACTTGAGGACATCCATACCGGGACAACATAGAAAATAGATGATGGACTCCTCTTTAATGCATAAGCATATTCTCATAAGAGATTGAGGATTAATGTCCAAGCTAAAACTTCCACCATGATACATGGCTTTGGTTGGCGGCCCAATGTTCTTCTCTAACAATATGCATATTCATTCAACCCACGGCAAATCACCCTTACTTCAGACAAGACGAACATTCATAGCAACTCACATGATATTCAACAAAAGTGTTACAGTTGATGGCGTCCCCAGAAACATGGTTACCGCTCAGCAAGCAACTTATAAGAAACAAGATACATAGGCAACATATTCTTTACCACAATAGTTTTTAAGCTACTTTCCCATGAGCTATGTATTGCAAAGTTAGTTCGCTTAGTACAGGTGGAGGTTAGCAAAAAGACTGGGAGCGGCCAACTAAGAGAGCAATGACGGTCATAATCATGCAGAGCGACAAAGCAATATTGAATCAGGCATGGAAGTTATATCACTACTCAGAAACAAAAGATCATCAAGGCTTGACAGACTTTCTTTACAGTCTTAAATATGCGTGAGCATACGCCAAGTCAATCAAAATAAATTCTTGAGGGAAGATATTACTAAACCATACCACATCATAGGCAAACAAATCATGTTGGTACTCCAATAACACATTGGGAACCCCCCCAGCTATTTGAGACTAACCATAAGAAAACCTGCACTACTAAGTGCCATCATGCAAGTAGCATCTTTATCATAGACATATTAACCAATGCAACGGAAGCAAACTCTCTTAATAAGGTGAGCATGATAATTAAAGAGAGTTCAAGCAACCAACTAAACAAAAGCTCTTTGAAAAAGATAAGCATGAATACTAAGAGCAGAGCATGATAGTAGCTATTAAAAGACAAAGAACACACACAGCAAAGATAGACATGAAAATTTTATGTTATGTTCTAGGTAGAGGTGGAGCGTGTTTCTCTCCCACATAAAGAAAGCTGAGTTCCGACTCGTTATGAAAAACTAAAAAGGAAACTAAAAGCAAGACGATCCAAGCATAGCACATAACACATGAAGTGATAAAAATATAGCGGAACGAAAGACGAACTGATAATGTTGATGGAGAAGGGGATGCACGGGGGAATCCCCAAGCTTAGACGCTTGAGTCTCCTTGAATATTTCTTGGGGGTGCACGGGGGCATCCCCAAGCTTGAGCGCTTGACACTCCTGATTCTTTTTATCATCTTCCCTCGCACACTTGAAAACTCCCTTCATACATAACTCATCATAATCTGATTAGCGAGGTTAGTACCCTTAATAAAATAATTGCACCTTGCTGGAAATAAAGATATTCTTGAAGTTCTACTGTTTCTCAAGATTGCCAAAAGGTTTTTGCAAAGAAAAAGCAAGCTCTTGATTTGCAAAATGAAGGAAAGGCAAAACATGACAGAATCTGTGAAAAACAGAACAGCAGGTAGTAATTGATCTGTTCGGGATACTTCTGCAACTCAAATCAAAAAACTCAGAACAGACACACGAAAGACAATTATATAGAGAACGCTGTCGAAAAAATTCAGACCAAAAAGATGATCTGGTGATTTTATACGAATTTTTCTATCCAAGGACAGAATCTGTTTCCTGGACAGCACCTCACAACTTTTGAACTTTCTAGCAATCAGAGGCTATACTTGGCACAAATATGAAAAGCAAAGATACAATGATGATGCTACAGCAGTAAACAACATCAAGACACAACAAAAGCAAAAATAAATTTTTTATTCATGTGGGCTGCCTCCCAAAAGCGCTTTCTTTTATGCCTTTAAGCTAGGCATAATGCATAGAGATCAAGTTTTATCAAGAGTAAAAGAATAGCTAGCCCGTATAACGGACTCAAAAGGTAACTTGATCTTCTTTCGAGGGAAGTGTTCCATCCCTTTCTTGAGAGGAAACTGAAATTTTATATTACCCTCTTTCATGTCAATGATAGCACCAACGGTGCGTAAAAAGGGACGTCCCAAAATAATTGGACATGAAGGATCACATTCAATATCCATAATAGTGAAATCAACGGGAACATAATTATCATTGACAACGATAAGAACATCGTCGATCCTCCCCAAAGGTTTCTTTATGGAAGAATCAATGAGACGAACACCAAAAGAACAAAAATCATAAGGTTTCAATTTAAGCATATCATATATTCTTTTGGGCATAACAGAGGTACTAGCTCCAACATCACATAATGCATAGCAAGAGAAGTCATTCAAATTAATTTTTATCATAGGGTCCCAACCATCTTCTAGCTTTCTAGGTATGGAGGCTTCTACTCTAAGTTTCTCCTCCCTAGCTTTGATGAGAGCATTAGTGATATGCTCTATGAAGGCAAGGTTAAGCGTGCTAGTGCGGGGATCTCTAGACATCTTGTGAAGGAAATTAATAACTTCGGTAAGAGCGCAATTATCAAAATCAAGGTCACTAGCATCAAGTAAAGTGGTAGTGGTGTCCTTAAGGTTCACTTGTTTGGTAGTTTCTATAGTCATAGCATCACCATTAATAGGTCCAATGGGACCAGGAGTACATTGGGTGCTAAGAGTTTGGATATCCTCAACAACTTGGATAGTAGCAAGCAAGCAAGGTAACTATTTTTGTGATTTCCTATAAAGGGTACTAAAGCAAAAACTGAAAGGTAAACTAACAAGACTAAAAAGCAAAGGTAAAAGATAGCATGCAACTCCCCTATCCTGAAGAGTGGAGTCCCCGGCAACGGTGCCAGAAAAACTCCTTGATGGGCCTCTAACCCCTCGTTGGTTACCCCAAGTGGAAGGTGTAAGATGCAGTGTTGTGGAAGTTTTTCCCTTAGCAAAGATGCCAAGGATCGAATCCCCAGAGACTCCTAGGTTCAACAAGTAGGTGTCAACTGCTAACGGCGCCAGATATTAGCAATCAACGTGGACCTGCACACAGATACAAATAACTTTGCTCCCAACGACTACAGAGAGGTTGTCAATCCCTCCGGCCTTGTAGTTCACAAAGGATTAAACGCAAATGATAGTAGTGATAGATAATGTTTGCAATAGTAAGTAAAAGCGAAAAGTAAATAGCGGATGTGATCAATGATGGTGATATGGACCGGAGTCTCATGATGTTCACTAGTGATGTCTCTCTCCCAAAAGACGATAAAACAACTATGTGGGGTAAACGAATTACAGCTGGGCAATTGATAGGACCACGAACGCAAACCAATGCTGACTACATTGCAAAAAAGGTTGAGGTTCAAAGCATGGGCGGTACGCCAAAGTAAGTAGACAGAAATCCATCAATATCTACTACTAATCATCCACCTTGAGATATCTATCCAGAACATCTCGCTGGTATTAAGTTGCGAGTCCCACCCATAGTGTAAACTCAAAGCAACAGACAACTGCATTAAAAGAACTTTGCGTAAAGTAAACAATCCTTGCACCCGCGAGCACAAGCACCGTTGTTTTCCCCCTTGTGGCAACATCACATCCCCTAGACTCATGTTTCTGTCACTCAAGCTAGTCATCGAGGGGCATGAACCCACAATCAAGCATAACGTTCCCTCTTGGAGTCACTACGTATTACTCGGCCAAAGCAATAAATAACAACGGAGAACATGCAAGAATTACTTATGAACATAAATATAAAAGAGGTAGATCAAATATATTACTCAAGATCAATCTGAACATAATCTCATAATCCATCGGATCCCAGCAAACTCATCATAGCAACAGCATATGGATTACATAGGTGCCTCGATCATGTAGGGCAGCTCACGAGGACTAATTAGTGAAGCACAAGAACGGGAGGAGAACATCACATAGCTACTGGTCATGGACTCATGGTCCAAGGGAGACTACTCACAACTCATCCGGGAGGCGTCCATGGTGGTGGAGAGGCTCCTGATGGTGATCCTCCCCTCCGGCAGGGTGCCGGGAAGAGTTCTCCTGGTGCTCCCGATCTTGGAAGCGGCGGCGGCGGCGGAACAGAGATGAGATCGCGAAAAAGAGTTCCCGTCCCGAGGGTTTCGAAGGAAGCTCTAAATATATGCCAAAGGGGGGCACCAGACGGGG
>LR738709.1:3454229-3482843 GCA_902687465.1 Secale cereale | reverse complement strand
GGGGAGGAGACAGTGGTATGGACCCAGTGCCGTTCAAGAAAGCCTCGCCTTGCCGGGAAGCAAACCGCACACAAAATCTAAGTTGCCAAAGTTTGAGCATTCAAATCTTTTAAAATTCTTAGTTATCTCCCTTGAACGACCACACTTTGTATGGAAAACCTGTGCGCGGAGGAACCTACCCGTAGCTAGCCGCGCCCTTACTTTGTTTCGAGCACGCTCAACGGCTTAAGTGAGCTGCGACAAGTGTCGCGCCCTTACTTCGTTTTCGAGCTTGCTCAACAACCTAAGTGTGCTCCGACTAGCCGCGGCAAGGTTTCTTGCCGGCGAGGGCGCTGCCAGCAGGCTGCTGAGGTCCCGCACTCGGCGCTCGCGGCGAGGGTCCCTTTGTCGGCAAGTTTCCCTAAAAGCGTAGGGTAAAAGCATACAAAGTAAAGAGGTTGAGTAAAGGAGATAACACTGCATTAACTACCCAAAATAAAGTTATATTACAATCAACTTGTCGCAGCACTAATAGATTCTTGTCCATGACATGGTTCACAGCGACAAGGGAAGCAAAGGGAAAGCAACCTAGTCTGCACGGTCGCCATCAACTCTTCTGATCTTGCCCACCTTGGCCACGATGTGGGCGACACGAGCCTTCATCACTTCCTGGTCAGCGTCGGGCGGCAAGGTCCGGAGGACGTTGTCAAGGTTGATCCCGGGGTTGCGGTAGACGACCTTCGTCAGCACTCGCTCCACAGTACCCGTGCAAAGCCTGCGCGCCTCATTTGCCAGCTGCGTGGGGATCCTCTCCCGGAGCTGCTCAAGAGCCGACGCCACTCCCCTGAAGAATAAGCTCAGCTTGGCGCTGTGGGGGAGGTTCTCGTCGGGGGAGTACACGAGGTGCTCCGTCCCCAGCGCCACCATCTCCCTGTCAATGTCGACGACGGCGGCGACGAGCTCCTCGGTCCACTGCTCCACCGTCTACCTGAAGTTATTTTGCGTGACGGCGGCGCTGTCCAGCAATGCCCTCTCGGCGCGGAGGTCCTCCTTCAGCTTTGTCTCGCGGTTCCGGGCGCCGTCAAGTGATTCAGTGAGGGTGGACAGCTTCAGCTCCAAGTCAGCGATGGAATCCTTGGCGGCGATGAGTTCCTGGCCTTTGTCGGAGAGACGGACTTGCAGCTCCGAGTGGCTGTGGGCGTCTTTCTCCCTCGCCAACGTGAGCGCGGCAACCCTCTCCTCGCTCGCCTTCAAGTTCTCCTCCAACTACGCCACCCTCGCCTCCAAGTCCCTCTTGGCGGTCTCTACGGCAGCGGTGGCGTCCCTCGCCTCCTGCAGAGCCCCGCCAATAGACTGCTTGCGTGCGGTAAGGTCGTCCTCGTGGCTATCGAGGTCGACCTTCCGCTGCCTCAGCTCTCCTTCCCGCCGAGACAGATCCTCGGCAGCTAGTCGTTGCTGCTCCTCAACCTCGGCTTTCTCGAGGATGAATGCATGATGCGCCCCGGCGAGCTCCTCCCGCTCCTCCGCCAAGGACCGGAGGGCCGCCTGGTTGGCGGCGCAGAGCTCCTCGGTGCGTTTCTCCAAATCGACGCCGGCCTTGGCAGCCAGAGCCTCTCGGGACTCCAGCTTAGCCCGCCTGGCGCGGTACAGAGCCAGGAGCCGGCGCAGAAGCTGCTCCTCCTCGGGCTCGCTGCTGCTGCCGGGCTCATCGACAAGCCTCAGCCCGGCGGAGGCAAGGACTTCTCCATCAAAGCTCTCCCCCTCCACGGGTGCCCTTGATGAGGATGCCCACGGGACTTGGATAAAGACCCCGTTGGCAGCCTCCAGATAAATACCCGGCCCAGTCGCGGCAGCGTTGGGGTCGGCGGCCGGTGCAGCGTCCGGCGCTCCTGCGGCCTCAGGGCCGTCAGTGCGGTCGCCGGTCCACTCCCCAGCTGCCGCGTCAGCGGCCGTGGCGGTCTCATCGGCGGCTGGCTCGTCGGCGCCGACCATCCCTTCAGCGGTGGTGGCGTCGCCAGCATTGCCCCGCGCGTCCTCCTCGGCGATGGCCTCTGTCTCCATCGACTCCGGGGCGGGCGGATCTGATAGAAGAAAAAGAAAGGAAGAATCGTCAAGCAAATATCCAAAAAGAAGAATTCAAGAGAAGGAAAGAACAAGGGTTACCTGCGCGGGCCTCTTCCTCTACAGGGTTCCTTGCCGGGGAGTTCTCCCTTGGCGGCGTGGTAGTAGCCCCTGCCGGCGGAGGGCCGCTGGCGCCTTCCCTTGGCGGGGTGTCCACCCTTGTCGGAGTGCTCGCCCTTGGCGGGGTACTCGTCCTTGGCGGAGTACCCACCCTTGGCGGAGCGCTCTCCCTCGCCGGGGAGCTCCTCCTTGTCGGGGAGGGTGGGACGAGCGGCTCGTCGGGAGTAGTCTCTTGACGCTCCTGACGCTGCGGCTCCACTTCTGCACAAGTCAACAAGCAAACAAGACATTAGCAAGGAAAGGAAGCCCACACGCGCCCGACAAGTGAAGAAGTGAATAGAAGACTTACGCTGGGGGCTGCGCTGGGGGCTGCTCCGCGGAGCAGCAGGCTGGTCCGCCAAGCCTGTCGCGGGCGCATCTCCTGCCGCTACGACGGGCTCGTCCTCGAGATCGACCACCGGGATCTTGGCCCTCTTCACCGCTCTCTGGGCCAGAATCCTGGAAAATAAACAAGATCAGAGTCAGGCAAAGAAAATTCAAGACAAGAGCAACAAAAATCAAAAGAAATAAGAATTGCAAGTGCTTACTCTTCCTCCTCCTCGTCGGAACTGAGGACGGAGAAGTCGAAGTCCGCCTCGCGCGTCCCGGCGCGAGGAGCTGGAGGAAAAGGCTCCCTTGGGCGTTTGGCGGGCTCCGGAGCCGTGGTCTGAGAAGACCCCGCTCCGGTCGTCGCCGAAGACCGAGGGGCGGAAGGAACGCCAGAACCAGTTCGGGAAGATCCCCCTCCGCCTGCCGCTGAGACGCGAGGCCCCCCCTTGACGGCCTTGCTCGTCATGGTGGCGCGCATCGAGTGACGCTGCGGCTGCTGCTGGATCGCCGGCTGCCTCTCCTTGTCAGTGGCCTTGCAGAGGCGTTTCTTTGGCTGAGGCGGAGGACTTGGTGGTGGCGGAGAACTCCCCGAGGATGAAGAGGAGCCGTCAAGGCCCAGAGACCCACCTGAGTCTTCTGAAGGGTCGCCCGATTCGGCGTCCTCCTCGGCGGGCTCGCTTGACTCTGTGCCCTGCCCGGCAGCCTCGCTCATCCCGGCAGGCTCCCCGGCAGGCTTCAACAATTTGAAGATCTCTTCCTCCTCGGCCCGACTCACTGCATCCGCTGCATCTGCCTCGTCCAAGGAGTACCCAAACTCGCCCGCGGCATCGGCTACGGCTGCCTCCTCCATCCTGGTGGCGATATACGCCAAATCCCGGTCGATGGTGTCGTGGGTGAGTCCTTTCTTCTCATCAAGATTGATCGGCAGCTCAACCAAGTTGTTGAAGAAAGTTTGTGCAGTTTCGTCAGAAGGCGCCAGCCAAGTGGGATCAACCCCGTGGGAGTCGCACAATGGCATTGCCGCATGGATGGCACTAAGTGACGAGTTGTTACATAGTGGAACTACTCCCCGCGACGGGGCAAACCACTCCGGGTGCTTGGGGTCATGCTTGAACAGCGAACGGATCATCCCCTTGAGTTCCAAGACGGTGAAATTGTTGATGAGGCCGGGGCACAACCTCATGCAGTCTGCCGCGTTGCCGAAATCCCAAGCAGCCCTTTTCCTCTCCTGCAAGGGGGCGATGCGGCGGCGAAGGAAATCTTCCCTGACCTCACCTACAGTAAGGTTGGCTTGCCGGAGGCGAAGGATCCTAGTGAGGGCTATCTTCATCTTCTCGTCCTCCGGGGCCAGATCACTTCAATCCTTGCCGCGCACTATTGCAGCTCGGCGCGGGGAGGTAAACTGCTGGGGTCCCTCCTCCATGATCAAACACCAGTCAGCCCTCCACTCTTTCCACTTGCCGCGGAGCTCTCCACTCAAGTACGCCTCTTTCTTGTTGAGCCTAAAGATCCAAGATATGCCGCCGGACAGAGGGGACCCAGACTCTACTCGAGGTGTGAAGAAACGGCGGAAGAGAGCTACGTTGGGGGTGACTCCGAGGAAGTTTTCGCACAGATGTGCGAAAATGGCCATGGTTAGGACTGCGTTCGAGGTGAAATCTAGAAGATGGAATCCATAAGTGTTCATAACGTCGCAGAAGAACTCGGAGTATGGAGGTCAGAGACCGCAATGGAAGAACAGAGCAAAGTAATGGTAACCTCTCGGATACATGTCGTAGGCTTCGGCGGGGAGAACCCTGGTGCGCGGGTGAGCTTTCGTCTCCCTCGACCAGAACAAGTAGTACTTGTCCTTCAACTCCCTCGCGCCGAGCCGCGGCGGGAAGACCACCATCCTCCTCCGCATTGCTGCTAGCTTCGCCGCCTTGTCGGTCTTCGCGGCTTTCGCCTTGTCGCTCTTCGGGGTCATGGCGGGGGCGGCGAGGGAGGCCGACGGCGCTGGGGGGGCTGGCGGCGGCGGAGGAAGGGTGGAGCTCCGCTCTCTTTCGACCTTTGGAGAGGAGGAGAGCGGCGAAGGTTTCTGGAGGTTGAAGACGCAATGAAGCAATGGGGGAAACTGCCCCTATTTCCTCTGTTTTTAAGGGGGGAGTGGGGGACGTTCCGCATTTTCCCATTAAAGAAACAGGCCACGATCTCTCCCACGACGCCGCAATCAATGCGTGCCGTTACGGAGAGATGCGGCGGATACGGAGAGGGCTGCGGCGCACCGTGGGCTGCGTGTGCCCGTGCACTGTTTTGGGCCTGGCCCAACAGCACTCGGCATCGTGTGTGGCCCATGCCCGGGGGCTCCTGTCGGTGTACTCAAGTAGGGGTACCTTAGTATCCCGACTTGTGCACGGGCAGTAGCAACGTCCCGTGGCAGGGCTTGCCACACGCCCACCAAGGCCCACTTTGGTCCCTTTGGAGCCATTCAAGAACAAAGTATTCAAGTTAATGAGACAAGACCCCGGCAAGAGGAGCTTGCCGGGAAGGCCGTTCCAGGCTCAAGACCATCCCCTTTAGCACAAGACCCTGGCAGGGGGAGCCTGCCAGGAAGGCCAAAGCATGGCATTTCAGAAGACTTGCCGTGGTGCATCGTGCGCCCCGGCAAGTCCCGGAGAGCGACAAGCTTCCGGTCGCGGCAAGGTAGCGACCGCGGCAAGGCGCTTGCCGCGGCAAGCTTTCACTGTGTGCCTGCGCTCCAGCTCATCTGGCCACGCGTCGCCCTGGGCCCTTCCAGGGGCACGTGGCGGATGGCTGTGCAACCTGGGGGAGACGGTGGCAAGCCACGATGACGGGGCTACTGTCGTGGCGAACGGAGACGCCCGGACGGACGCTTTTTTGCACTGTTTGGGGCGATGGCGACGGGCATTCAATGCCCTTGTCCCCCACCGTCAGGGTTAGGTACAAAACACTGTACATACACTGTTACAACTACCACAATTTTTACGTTTTTACCCTCACCTACGTTGCCACCTGTCGGTGACCCCTTTGACCTATAAAAGGAGGCCCATGCACAATGTAGAGGAGGTTCCGATCTTCGATCACTCTCACGCTCGGTGTAGCTAGCTTCAAGCACTATAGATCTTCTTGCTCCCGAGCCAAGAACTCAATACAACCAAGGTAGGAGTAGGGTTTTACGCATCCGTGCGGCCCGAACCTGGGTAAACTGCTCGCGTGCTCCCCTCGATATGCTCTTTGTGCATCCCCCGCTCCCTTGCCGTACCGAAAAGGGGCTCCGGTCCCATAGGTGTTCGTGGGAGACCAGTTTCCCCGACACGCATAAACGGCATCTGGCAAGACGAGATACGTGCCTGAAAGTATGTCAAACAAAGAGGGTGCAGGCAAGGTAATAATCTCACAATACTTTTGATCAAATATCAATTTATACTTAAGCAACTTCTTCTTATCTTTAACAATAAAATCATGTGCTATCATACTCTTATAATTTAGAAAAGTAGTGGCCAGCAACTTCTCCTCCTTCTCATGATGCCTAATTGGTATGCTAAAGTGTTTAGCAAGGCGCGAAGCAAAGATGCCTCCGAAGATGGGGTACTTTGTATGATTCTGACTTAATCATTTAGCAACAACAACGCCTAAGCTAAAAGTGGTATTGCGAAACAAAGCATGGCGCAAAATAACAATATCAGGGGCACTAAGATTACCATTGTTCCCGTGACCAATTAAGCATCTATTAGCAAATATCGCAAAGTAGCGTAGAACAGGAAGATGTATACTAGTAAATCTTGCCTCTGAAACTTTCCTCGATTCCCCTACAGCGATTGTATCAATAAACCCCTCCACATCCTTACGATGTGGTTCCTCTAAGCTACCCGCAAAGGGTATCTTACAAACTTGACAAAATTAATATAGTGACATCTCCCTAACCTCATCATATAAGTGAAACTCCACTGAAGGTGGTGATTTCTTAGCATGGAAATAGAAATTTTGCACGAAAATATTAGTGAGTAAGAGATACTGTTCGCGTTGGTCGTGGAGGAAGTCGGTGATGCCTGCGTTCTCAGCAAGTAATAAAAGTCTTTATAAATCCCGGCGGCTCTCAAGAACTCATCACAAGGCCATTCACACGGCCGAACTTCCGCAGTGCGAGGGTGATTGTATTTGGGCTTTTTATTCTCCTCCTTCTGCTTATCCTCTGAGCTTTGGCTGGAAGAGCCTCTCAATAATCTCCTCATCATTTTCTTCCTCTGAAAAATTTCTAAATTTTTTAGTGACTCAAAATAAAAGTGAACCAAACTCAACAAGATTTATAGCAACCACTCCCACAAGTGCCTAGAGGCTATATCATGCATTAGAACTACTTGGGACCACATAAATTTGACATGCAAGCTCAAGAACAGGGTCACCTTAGCAGCAAAAAATTTGGAATAAGTAAAGCACTAGAACAAAAACTAACTGGACCATTGGAGGAGTCACATACCGAAGAACAATCTCCCCAAACAGTTTTGTGAATGGAGCTTTGAGCAAGGAGATCGAAAATGGCAGCAAGATGAGCTAGAACACGAGTTTGAGTTATGGGAGGATTTTTTCTAGATGAAGATGAAGTGTGTGGGTGCTGGAATAAGTGGAGGTGCTGAAATATAATTTATATCCCCAACAATAAGAAAATCATATTTCTTCTTGATAGTAGGAAGAGGAAATTCAAAACCTCCAATAATAATCGTTGAAAATTTTCAAATAGAATTGATACTGTGGACTTGAGGTTGTCTCTTCGGAAAGTGTACCGTATGCTCATTACCATTAACATGAAAAGTGACATTGCCTTTGTTGCAATTAATAACAGCCCCTCCAGTATTCAAAAAGGGTTTATCAAGGATAATCGACATACTGTCGTCCTCGGGAATATCAAGAATAACAAAGTACGTTAAAATAGTAACGTTTGCAACCACAGCACGCACATCCTCACAAATACCGACAGGTATAGTAGTAGATTTATCGGCCATTTTCAAAGATATTTCAGTAGGTGTCAACTTTATTCAAGTCAAGTGTGCGATATAAAGAGAGAGGCATAACACTAACACCGGCTCCAAGATCACATAAAGTAGTTTTAACATAGTTTCTTTTAATGGAGCAAGGTATAGTTGGTATTCCAGGATCTCCTAGTTTCTTTGGTATTCCACCTTTAAAAGTGTAATTGGCAAGCATGGTGGAGATTTCTACTTCCGGTATCTTTCTTTTATTTGTAATAATATATTTCATATACTTAGCATAAGGATTTGTTTTAAGCACATCAGTCAAACGCATACGCAAAAAGATAGGTCTAATCATTTCAGCAAAGCGCTCAAAATGGATGGTTTAGGAGGAAAAGGCATTGGTTTCTAAACCCATGGTTCTCTTTCTTTACCATGCTTCCTAGCAACGAAATCTCTCTTATCATAACGTTGATTCTTTGATTGTGGGTTAGCAAGATCAACAACAGGTTCAATCTCTCCATCATCATTATTGCTAGGTTGAGCATCATCATGAACATCACCATTAACATTATCACTGGGTTCATGTTCATTACCAGATTGTGTTTCAGCATCAGAAAGAGAAATATCATTGGGATTCTCAGGTGTGTCAACCACAGGTTCACTAGAAGCAGGCAAAGTCCTATCATTTTTATTTTTCTTCTTCTTAGAAGGACTTGGTGCATCTACATTAGTTCTTTGAGAATCTTGCTCAATTCTCTCAGGGTGGCCATCAGGATACAGAGGTTCCCGAGTCATTCTGCCCCCACTAGTCACAACTCTAACATCATTATCATTTTTCTTACTATTTAATTCATTGAGCAAATCATTTTGTGCTTTAAGTACTTGTTCTACTTAGCGATAACCATATGCTACTTCTCGAGCTTGCGTTGTATTCCCTCGAAGAGGAAAGGGAGATGCAGCACAGTAGCGTAAGTATTTCCCTTAGTTTTTGAGAACCAATGTATCAATCCAGTAGGAGACCACACGCAAGTCCCTCGCACCTGCACAAACAAATAAGAACTTTGCAGCCAACGCGATAAGGGGTTGTTAATCCCTTTACGGTCACTTACGAAAGTGAGATCTGATTGAGATGATAGTTTATATTTTTGGTATTTTTGTTTATAAGAACAGAAAATAAAAGCGAAAAATTAAAGTAGATGTAGATTGATATGTTGAGAATAGACCCGGGGGCCATAGTGTTCTCTAGTGGCTTCTCTCATGATAGCAATATTCTACGACGGGTAAACAAATTACTGTCGAGCAATTGATAGAAAAGAGAATAATTATGAGACTATCTAGGCATGATCATTGTATATAGGCATCACGTCCGAGACAAGTAGACCGAAACGATTCCGCATCTACTACTATTACTCCACACATCGACCGCTATCCAGCATGCATCTAGTGTATTGAGTTCATAAGAACAGAGTAACGCCTTAAACGAGATGACATGATGTAGAGGGATAAACTCAAGCAATATGATATAAAACCCATCTTTTTATCCTCGATGGCAACAATACAATACGTGCCTTGCTGCCCCTACTGTCACTAGGAAAGGACACCGCAAGATTGAACCCAAAGCCAAGCACTTCTCCCATTGCAAGAACTATAGATCTAGTAGGCCAAACCAAACCAATAATTCTAAGAGACTTGCAAGGATATTATGAGCACACATAAAAAGTTCAGAGAAGAACCAAATATTTCTCATAGATAATCTTGATCATAAACTCACAATATATCGGATCTCGACAAACACACCGCAAAAAGAGATTACATCGAATAGATCTCCTAGAAGACCGATGAGAACTTCGTATTGAGATTCAGAGAGAGAGAAGCCATCTAGATACTAGCTATGGACCCGAAGGTCTGTGGTAAACTACTCACAACTCATGGTGAGGGCAATGATGATGATGATGAAGAACTCTGTGATGGATCCCCCTCCGGTGGAGCTCCGGAACAGGCTCCAAGATGGGATCTTGCGGGAACAGAAGGTTACGGCGGGGGAATTAGGGATTTCTCTCTGTTGTCGTAGGTTTCGGGGTACGTATACTTATATAGGAGGAAGGAGGACACCGGGTGGTGATCGAGGGGCCCACGAGGCAGGGGCGCGCCCCCCCACCCTCGTGGACACCCAGAGGCTCCCCTGACGTGGTTCTCAAGTCCCCCGTGCGTGATTTTCTCCAAAAATATCTCTCGCGGAGGTTTCATTCCGTTTGGACTCCGTTCGATATTGTTTTTCTATAAAACCCTGAAACATGCAAAAAATAGCAATTTGGACTGGGCCTTTGGGTTAGTAGGTTAGTCCCAAAAATAATATAAAAGTGTATGATAAAGCCCATTAAACATCCAAGACTTCATAAATAATAGCATGGAACAAGCAAAGATTATAGATACGTTGGAGACGTATCACCATAGAAACATGTTTACTAATGAGTTTATGTTCACCTTTAACTCTAGACATACAATCACTCAAGTGTTCAATCATATAAGCATTATGTTTCAATTGTCTACCAACATAAGCATTGAAGTTTTCTTGTTTAACAATAAAATTGTCAAACTCATCTAAGCATTGGCTAGCATACTTATTACGAGGAATATCACCTTCATCAAATCTATAGAGAGAATTTAGCTTTACTACCTGTGTTGGGTTATCAAGACCATGTATTTCTTCAATAGGCGGTGAAATATAACATCTTCAGCTTTAATACCTTTTTCTTTCATAGATTTCTTTGCCTCTTGCATATGTTCAGGACTGAGAAATAGAATACCCCTTTTCTTCGGAGTTGGCTTAGGAGTTGGTTCAGGAAGTGTCCAATTATTTTCATTACTCAACATATTATTCAATAGCAACTCGGCTTAATCAACAATTCTTTCCCTAAAAACACAACCATCACAACTATCCAGGTGGTCTTTGGAAGCATCGGTTAGTCCATTATAAAAGATATCAAGTATTTCATTTTTCTTAAGAGGATGATCAGGCAAAGCATTAAGTAATCGGAGAAGCCTCCCCCAAGCTTGTGGGAGACTCTCATCTTCAATTCTCACAAAATTATGTATTTCCCTTAAGGCAACTTGTTTCTTATGAGCGGGAAAATATTTAGCAGAGAAGTAATAAATCATATCTTGGGGACTACGCACATAACCAGGATCAAGAGAATTAAACCATGTTTTGGCATCACCCTTTAATGAGAACAGAAATAACTTAGGGATATAATAGTAATGATTTTTTCCTCACTGGTGAATAGGGTGGCTATATCATTTAATTTAGTAAGATGTGCCACAACAGTTTCAGATTCATAGCCATGGAAAGGATCAGATTCAACCAAAGTGATTAACTCTGGATCGACAGAGAAATCATAATCCTTATCAGAAATACAGATAGGCGAAGTAGCAAAAGAAGGGTCATATTTCATTCTAGCGTTCAAAGACTTTTCTTTTAGCTTAGCTAACAATTTCTTAAGATCGTACCTATCATTGCAAGCTAAAAGGTCTCTAGCAGTGTCTTCATCCATAAGATAACCCTCAGGCACAATAGGCAATTCATATCTAGGGGGAGAATGTTCATCATCACTTTCATCATTATCATCAGTTTCAATAATTTCATTCTCTCTAGCCCTAGCAAGTTGTTCATCAAGAAATTCACCTAGTGGCACAGTATTATCAAGCATATAAGTAGTTTCATCATAAGTATCATGCATAGCAGAAGTGGCATCATCAAGAACATGCGACATATCAGATTCAATAGCAGGTGTAGGTGTCTCAAATTTAGTCATAACCGAGGGTGAATCAAGTGCAGAGCTAGATGTCAATTCCTTACCTCCCCTCGTAGTTGAGGGAAAGATCTTGGTTTTCTCATATCTCAAGTTCTTCATAGTGATCAACAGATATAAATCCCAAGTGACTCAAAGAATATAGCTATGCCCCCCGGCAATGGCGCCAGAAAATAGTCTTGATAACCCACAAGTATAGGGGATCGCAACAGTTTTCGATGGTAGAGTATTCAACCCAAATTTATTGACTCGACACAATGGGAGCCAAAGAATACTCTCAAGTATTAGCAGTTGAGTTGTCAATTCAACCAAACCTGAAAGACTTAATATCTGTAGCAAAGTATTTAGTAGCAAAGTAGTATGGAAGTAACGGTAACGGTGGCAAAAGTAACAGTAGTAGTTTTGTAATGATTGTAACAGTAGCAGCGGAAAAGTAAGCAAGGAGAAATATATGAAAAGCTCATATGCATTGGATCAGTGATGGATAATTATGTCGGATGCGATTCCTCATGTAATAGTTATAACATAGGATGTAATAGTTATAACATACGGTGACACAGAACTAGCTCCAGTTCATCAATGTAATGTAGGCATGCATTCCGAATATAGTCATACATGCTTATGGAAAAGAACTTGCATGACATATTTTATCCTACCCTCCTGTGGGAGCGGGGTCCTATTGGAAACTAAGGGATATTAAGGCCTCCTTTTAATAGAGTACCGGACCAAAGCATTAACACTAAGTGAATACATGAACTCCTCAAACTACGGTCATCACCGGGAGTGGTCCAGATTATTGTCACTTCGGGGTTGCCGGATCATAACACATAGTAGGTGACTATTGACTTGCAATATAGGATCAAGAACTCACATATATTCATGAAAACATAATAGGTTCAGATCTGAAATCATGGCACTCGGGCCCTAGTGACAAGCATTCAGCATAGCAAAGTCATAGCAACATCAATCTTAGAACATAGTGGATACTAGGGATCAAACCCTAACAAAACTAACTCGATTACATGGTAAATCTCATCCAACCCATCATCGTCCAGCAAGCCTACGATGGGATTACTCACGCACAACGATGATCATCATGGAAATTGGTGATGGAGGAAGGTTGATGATGACGACCGCGATGATCTTCACTCTCTGGAGCCCGAACGGACTCCAGATCAGCCCTCCCGAGAGAGATTAGGGCTTGGTGGCGGCTCCGTATCGTAAAACGTGGTGAATCCTTCTCTCTGGTTTTTTTCTCTCCAAAAGTGAATACATGGAGTTGGGGTTGATGTCGATGGAGCATCATGCGGCCCACGAGACAGGGGGCGCGCCCCCACCCTCGTGGGCAGGGTGTGGGCCCCCTGGTGTTGATTCTTTCGCCAGTATTTTTATATATTGCAAAAATATTCTCCGTGGATTTTTAGGTCATTCCGAGAAATTTTATTTCTGCACAAAAATAACACCATGGCAATTATGCTGAAAACAACGTCAGTCCGGGTTAGTTCCATTCAAATCATGCAAGTTAGAGTCCAAAACAAGGGCAAACGTGTTTGGAAAAGTAGATACGTTGGAGACGTATCAGGCGCCCACAACCCATATGGCCTTGCATGATGCTGAAATTCTTCCCGAGGAGGTGACCTTGAGCGCTTCAAGTTTGATGACCGGTTAGATCTAGAACCTTCCGCTTGATTGGCATATTTGGACATCAACATACCATATTTGGACATCAACATATCAAAAGTTGGTTGATTTTCTTGCGCTGCACTTTAGCTTCATTCCTCTTCCACTTGCCAACTTCTGGACTCTTGGGCTTGACGAATTTAACATGAGTATTTTCTTGCACTTGTGGTTGCCCCCCGAGTGTAGGATTCTTGATGGTGATCTTGATTATTTCCTTGCCATCGGGTTGCTTATCAAGCAAACTCTGTCTCCCCAAGACCTTGTCTCCTTCCTTTTCTTTCCTGGGCTCACCAACAATGAGGTTAGTTTTATTAGCAGATTCGGCTACCTTCGGCCGAATGAGTAGTTTCTTCCCCTCCAAATCCATGGTGTTCATTGAAAAGGGCTGTTTATCAATTTGCATCTCAGAAAAGTTCACTCGTCCATCATTAAGGCCGATTGTATCTATCATCAAAAAACATTGCAATCGTTAGTAGCATGAGAAAAAGAATTATGCCACTTGCAATAAGCACGACGTTTCAGTTCTTCAAATAGAGGTAAGGTATGATATATTTTAATAAATATAGCTTGCAGCAAAGCATCAAATATTTTATCACACTTGGCGATGTTAAAAGTAAACTTCATCTCTTCGTCACGATTCTTATGAATCGGTTTCAGATCCTAGCAAGTAAATGGTTTGGCTTTAGACGGCCAAACAAATTCAGTAGCATACATATCATTCTTATCGTCCGAGTGATCACTATCATATTGAACCATATTTATCTTTGGACGATCAGCTTTATATCTATGCACTTCTTTGAGATCTTTGCTCCGGCTTTCTTGAGCCAAAGCCCTTTGCAAGACTTGGTTGATATTTAAGAACTCATAGCCCTCTAGCTTTTCTCTAATGTGAGTCCTCAAACCACTAAGCAGTAGGACTGCCAAGTCTCACTCGGTTATCACCAGACTATAACATCGATTTTTTGTTTCTCTGAATCTCTTGACATAATCGGAGACCGGTTCATCATGCTTCTGTTTAACCGATGTCAGATGTGATAACTTGAGTTCATTGTCACCGCTATAAAAGTGGTCATGAAATTTTTGCTCTAGCTGCGACCAAACCCGAATGGAACCATGTGGTAAAGAAGAAAACCATAAAAATGCGGTACCAGTTAATGATAAAGGAAACAAACGCACTTTCAATTCAGTCAATGAGCCTTCCTCATCCAATTGTGCTCAATATTGACTAACATGCTCACATGTGGTTTTTGTGCATTCTCCATTAAACTTAACAAAATCTGGAATTTTATATCCTGGAGGGCACTGGATGGCATCGAAGTACTCGGGGTACGGCTTTTGGTAAATCCGATTCCGAGGTAACTCAACTCCAAAATTCCCTCGAAGCATCTTAGCCACCTCCTCTCTAATATTAGCTAGACCACCATCCATAGTTTACGATGAAGCTTGTGGCAGTGGCATAGGAGGAGTAGAACTACTAGTTGTAGGTAGGAACTGTGGCATGTATGCCGAACCATAGTTTGGTAATGGTCGAGTGGTTGTAGCTATAGGTAGGGTTTGGTTCGGCGTTTCCATCGAACCTGTCATGCTCATAATAGGATTAATAGGTGCAGCCAGAATCTGATTTGTTTGCATAGGATAATAAGCCACCGGCATGGGAGGTGCCGATGCAATACGTAAAGCCAGATTAGGGTTTTGCGCACTAGCAGTTACACCACCATTACCACTAGATGATTGAGATATATTCTGTAGCGACCATGATCCGAATGGACCGAAGTCTCTGTGTTCTGTGTCATCCCTGGATCGGTAATGTTGACACACACAGTACTTGAAGGATTTATAACAGAGTGGCAATCACACACTTATTACATCGAATGTCTCAAACGAGAACTTATTACAAAAGTATATGGCATAAGGCCATCTAACAAAATAACAGCAAGAGGCTTGGAAGATAAGTGAGTCCATCAACTCCAACGGCATAGCTGAGTGCATGACAAACGACCTAGCGCACCTTACTCTTCTTCTGAAAAGTCTGCAACGTAACATGTTGCAGCCGGAAATGAGTCAGCACATGGAATATGCTGGCAAGATAACGCAGTAGAGCAAGTAACAGAGTAAAGGCTACACTATATGCATATTTGGCTGGTGGAGGCTCTAAGGTTAAAGTTTTGCATAAAGTCAATTTTTCCCTACAACAAAGGAATAACTTTCATTTTAACTATCATGGTAGTTGAAACATCATCGAGAAGGTTCCTCCAACTCAATCCCAATTAAAGTAATCATTATTAACCCAACAAATTAATTTTAGAGTGTTGAGAATAACAAATAATTCAAGTACCAGATACTCAAGATGTCCATAACCAGGGACACGACTAATCATGATTAGTTTGTACACTCTGCATAGGTTTGCGCAGTTCTACCCACAAGACTCGATCTCCTCCGTTGGATTTCTCGCACTATATGGTGTTTGAGAAATGGATGACCGAGACACAGTCTTTCAGAAGCATTTACTCTTTACCCCGGGTGGACCCGTACACCTACTTTCCCCTACATCTGCTAGTCCACCACTGAAAGAGCTCACACACCTTACTCATACTATGCCAGAGCCCATAATGGCATTGTGGCTACACACGGAAGTTTCTAGCATGAATAGATTTATGATCCCTTTGAGCCTGAGTGGCATTCCATAGGATAATCACATGGTTCCTCCGGGATTTCCTAGGACAACACTGGATTGTCTAGATGATAGTGCAGCTTCATATCATAATCCTTTATGAGCTCCAACCATCTCCTCTGTCTGAGGTTCAGCTCCTTCTGAGTGAAAATGTAGTTCAAACTCTTGTGATCCGTGTACACATCACAACGATTTCCAATAAGGAAATGTCTCCAGGTTTTGAGCGCATGCACTACCGCTGCTAACTCCAAATCATGAGTAGCATAATTCAACTCGTGCAGTCGAAGTTGACGAGATGCATAAGAAACAACTCTTCCATCCAGCATGAGTACTCCTACAAGTCCTAAGCGTGAAGCGTCACAATACACTTGGAAATCCTTGTGTATATCTAGCAAGATCAGCACTGGGATGTCGTCAAACGTTTCTTCAACTCCTGGAAACTTTCTTCGCACTCTTGAGTCCATTGGAACTTGGTATCCTTCTTCAACAATGTCGTCATAGGCTTTGCAATCTTGGAGAAATTCTCTATGAATCTCTGGTAATATCCCGCGAGTCCAAGAAAACTGCGGATTTCTCCAACTGAAGTGGGTGCCAACCACTTCGTGACTGCCTGTACCTTGACAGGATCCACTGCTATACCTTCTCCTGATATAACGTGTCCTAAGAATCCAACTTCCTTTAGCCAAAACTCACATTTGCTAAACTTGGCATATACCTGATGTTCTATGAGCTTCTCCAGAACCAAACGCAAATGGTCCTCGTGTTCCTCTTCGTTCTTCGAGTACACCAAAATATCATCAATGAATACCATGACAAACTTATCCAAGAACTCCATGAACACCTTATTTGTAATGCCCAGTATGCGACTATGTCTCCCACGTGTCGAGGCATGACTTAAAGGCATAATCGCATACTAGAATGATCTCAAGTATGGTATCTTTGCACAACTCAGGTAAAAGCAGGGATGATAGTGTAAAATAGTAGTTGGCTTACACTCGCCACGTCACACAATGAAATACATTAACATACATCATCCAGATAACATCAGAGTCCAACTATGGACGGAATCCAAACGAAAGATACCATAAATAAAACAACACAAGGCCTGATCGCCCCTAGTAGAAGCCACTACTGATCGGCCGGATAAGACACATAGTAACGTCCACGCTCTTCGTCGAACTCCCAATACAACTCCGAACCACCACCTGTGTAGTTCTCATCAGTACCTGCATCTGGTTTTGTGTAGAATCTATGAGCCACGGAGGACTCAACAATCCCGTTCCCGGGTAGCAATACTATCAAAGCCTTAGGTGTGGAAAAGGCTTAAAACAAGGTTGCAGCAGCACTAGCACTAGCTTACGAGTTTAGAAGAGACACTAGTAGAAAACGGGGCAAAGGTCCAGGCCGGGTCAGCCCATTAGTCCCGGTTCAGTCCAGAACCGGGACCAATGGGGGCATTGGACCCGGTTCGTGAGCCCACAGGCCGGCCGGGCCACGTGGGCCATTGGTCCCGGTTCGTCAGGACCTTTTGGTCTCGGTTGGTGGGATGAACCGGGACCAATGGGCCTTGCTCCTGGCCCACCACCATTGGTCCCGGTTGGTGACTTGAACCGGGACCAAAGGCTCCCCTTTAGTCCCGGTTCATGTCACCAACCGGGACCAATGAGGTTCCTATATATATATATACCCCCTCGCGTAAGAGCAGAGCACACTGCACTGTTTTTTCTGGCCGAGGGGGAGAGGGCTTGGTGGTGCTCAAGCTCACCTCCTATGCACACAGCGTGTTCAATGGAATGCCCGAGCCACACTACTTAAGCTTTCTCCTCTCCAAGCTCGACCTCCAAGCTCCATTTTCCTCAATATTTGTCTATGTTTAGCGGTCCGTCACGCCCCGTCCGCGTCTTCACCGCCGTCGGGGGGAGCTGTGGTGCTCTAGCTAGCTCACCTCCTATGCACATGAGGTGTTCGATGAAACGCCCGAGCCACACTAGTTAAGCTTTTATCCTCTCGAAGCTTGAACTCCAAGCTCAATTTTCTCCGAAATTTGTCTAGGTTTAGCGGTCCGTCCCGTCCCGTCCCCGTCTTCGCCCCCGTCGATCGCCCCCGCCGATCTCGTCACCGGCACCACCGTGGTGAGCCTCTTATTATGTCCATGCTTTTCTTACTTTTATTATTGCTTGTTATTATTGCTTTAGATAGATATTTGTCTAATTTTCTTATGTTTATTATTGCTTGTTATTATGTAGTGCGATGGTTTTGATATCCGCCCACGCGGGCCCTCGTCCTATCTACGATTCGGATGTGGTATATTATCTTTAATTTATAACTATTTGTTTTAGTGTTTATGACAATTATGCCGACCAACCTGACATGCATAGATGTTTTTATATGTCTAGGAGGTAGTTGAACCGGAAATTCCAACCGACCCTCTTGTGGAGAGGTTAAATTTAGTTGAAGAGGAAAACATTTCCTTGAAGAAAAAATTGGAAAAAATGGAGGAGGAGAAGATGGAATTGGAGTTGCATGTTGCGGAAGTCGTCGATGACCACAAGATCAAGATGGACCCTATTGTCGAGAGGTTAAATTTAGTTGAAGAAGAAAACAATTTCTTGAAGGAAAAAATAAAAAAAATGAGGAGGAGAAGATGATATTGGAGTTGCATGTTGCGGATGTCGTCGATGATCACAAGATCAAGATGGATGCAATGCGGTTGAAGATTATAAAGATTAGAAAATATGCCATTCATACCGAGGCTTGGTATCTTTATGTCGTTGGATCAATTGTTACCTTGGTTGCGATTATGATCGCATTTGTTTTCGCATTGAAATGTTTTACATAGTTTCAATGTATGGTGAAAATTAATTAGATGCTCTGGAGAGCTATATGTTGTAAGATGAGAACTATGTATGTACTTTGGTTTTAATGTGATGATGAACTTCTATTAATTTGGTCACTTAATTATCTATTTATGATGTTCTGTAATGGTTTTTGACATACTTAATTATATATAATGCACGCAGATGAACCGGCAATGGATGTACGGTGACAGACACACCTCCGAGTACATTAAGGGCGTGCATGAGTTTCTCGATGTGGCTGAGGCAAACAAGCATAATGGTTTTATGTGTTGTCCATGCACAAAATGTGGGAATACGATGTCTTACTCTAACCGGAATATCCTTCACTCCCACCTGCTTTACAAGGGTTTCATGCCACACTATAATGTTTGGACGAGGCACGGAGAAATAGGGGTTATGATGGAAGACGGCGAAGAAGAAGAGTACGATTGCAATGCCCAGGATGGGACTATACCTCCTACGTGTCGAGGCACGACTTAAAGGTATAAGCCCATTCTGGAATGATCTCAAGTTTGGTATCTTTGCACGACTCATGTAAAAGAGAGATTAAATTGCAAAAGGAGATAGTTGGCTTACACTCGCCACTTCACACAGTTCATTACATAGGCAAATCATCACTCAAAACATCACAACCCGACTACGGGTGAAGATCCAAAAGAAAGATACCAAAAACAACATAAAGCCACAGGTCCGAATTGCCCCTAGTAGAAACCACTACTGATCGTCAAAAACGTCACAAGCATACGGCCAAACTCTTCATCGAACTCCAAGTGAAGTACTTGAACCAACTCCTGTTTCAAACTCGGCTGAACCTGCATATGGTGTTGTAGTATCTATGAGCCACGAGGACTCAGCAATCCCATAACCATGGGTATCAAGTCTAGCAAAGCTTTATGGGTAGGAAGAGGTAAAGTGGTGAGATTGCAGCAACGGCTAAGCATAATATGGTGGCTAACTTACGAGTACAAGAATAAGATGAGCATCTACGCAAACGGTCGCAAAAGTAGTGATCGCTAAAGATCCTGAACTACATACGAGTCAAACATAACCCCATCGTGTTCTCTTCTCAAAGTGAAAAGAGACAGTCACGGTTACTCACACAGTTGTGTGTTTTACTTCGGATCCTCTGTCAAGTTTTCTACAACCGGACATTAACAAATTCCAATCTGCCACATAACCGCGGGCACGGCTTTCGAAAGATCATAACCCTACAGGGGTGTCCCAACTTAGCCCATCACAAGCTCTCACAATTAGCTGAAGTGATAAATATAATATCATCACCCCTTATCCTAGGGAAATCCGATCAGGCTCGGTATCCCGGTGCACAAGACATTTCGACAATGGTAAAACATAGTCGAGCAACATAGTCCAAGAAGTAGACGGAGCAACATAGTCGAGCGAATCCTCACAACTCCGGAACGAAACCGAAGCTATCAAGAGAGGCAACCGGAAGGAAGCAAACAACTCGATAAACACACAAGCATAGACATGGCATACGATGCACATCCAAGTATGATGCATGTCCGGTTTAATTATGCATGGCATGGCAAAGGTAACAAACAAAACTACAAGTTAAGTGGAGCTCAATATGCAACGAGTTGCATATTGACGAAACACCACATTTTTAATTATTTAATTGACTCTCGTTTATTTACAAGACAAGGTTAAATGTTTTTAACATAGCAAGAGGTGAAGCAAAACAAACTAACTATCTAGGCAATTTAAATGGGGCCGGAAAATAACAACAACAATTCCGGAAAATCCCCATGGTATGTTTAGCAATTATTAAAGCAACAACAATTAAACATTCAAAGGTTGTTAACATGATGCGGATGACAAGATCAAGTTTATGCAATTTTTATTAAAAGTTAACAAGAGAGATAAGGAGCATTTGTCACCGTGGTGAAAGGAAAGGTGCCATGACAACGATCCGAAAATGATGCAACACAACATCTCGGTTCCGGTAACCCGTTGAGAGACCGGTGCAAAAGCAAAGGTGGAGTGAGCGAGTAACAAGATGAAAGGTGGGGTGATCCCGTCACCGGGTTCCCACGAGTCGTCGACGAGGCAACCGAGGAGCATGACAAAAGTCGAAACGGGAACGGTGCACACAAGGGGAACATTTCATACAACACATAGCAAATGTTCTCGGGTCATCGTCACGGGGTTATACCTTCGGAACGATCATTTTGGGGGCGGTTCGAGATCGTAGGGGAAGTAGTGGAAGTAGACGTTCTCGAGGCGGTCGTAGAGGAAGGAGCCGTTCTCGCGAGTCGTGGTACACGTTCCGTTCGTCGAGGAAGTAGTGGAAGTAGTGGCACACGGGGTGACGGTAGTTGTACACGTTGGCGTTTCCGTTTTCGAAGAGGTACTTGTTGCGTCGTCTTGTGTCGGCGTTCTCGTATCGTAGAAGTTCAAGTCATCGTAGCCGTTCGATCGTCGTGGTACTTGGTCGTGGTACTTGTCGGGGCCGTGGTCTTGGCATGACCGGGTGTAGGGGTACTTGACGTATCGGAGAGGAACTTGATGCATCCGAGAGGTACTTGGCGGTCTTGGGGTCCCTCGTTCGACGAACTTGGCGTCCACGGTTCTTGCGGCTGTGGTCTTCACAACAAAGGGAAAAAGGAAACAAGGAGCACCGAAGGCGGCCGGCGAGCTGCTCATGCCCGAGGCCGGTCGGGGAGGTGCAGCGGAACGACGGCGGTGGCTCCTGGCAGGTGGCGGCTTGGCTAGCAGGCGCGGAGGACGAGGCGACCGGAGATGGCGGCCTTGGGCAGCGGCAGTCGCCGGAGGCGCGGAGGAGGCCGGAGGGGCTCGGCTGCGCGACGAAGATGCATGGCCTAGGCGCGTAGGCGGCCTTGGACGGGGAGGCGAGGAGGCTCCGGCTCGGGGCGGCGCTAGCGCTGGAGCTGCGGTGCTTGGCCGACGGGGCGACCAGCGTGCTGGAGGAGCTCGGGGCGGCGCCATGCTCCAGCGAGGCGGAGGAGGGAGGCCGCGGGCGACGACGAGCTGGAGAAGGGCGGGGCCGTCGCGTGGAGCTGCTCGTGGCCGTGGGCTTGGCGATGCGGACGCAGGGACGGCCGGCGCCCGGCGCTGGAGGGCGCGGCGCGGGGCGGCCGCAGCCGTGGCGTGGAGAAGAGAGGAGAGGTGCGGCTCCCGGCCTTGGCGACGGAGGGGGCCGGAGGAAGCAGAGAGGAGGGGCGCGGGAACATGGCGCGGAGAAGAGGCGCTCGGGGCTAGCCTCGATGAGGGAATCGGCAGAGGGGATCGGGGTTTCGGGCGATAGGAGAGGCGAGCGCGGGGCTCGGGCGAGAGGTGCGGCGCGACGAGGAAAGGAGCGAGGGGGAGTGCGAGGGGATCGGTGCGGTCGAGGGGATCGAGCGGTGGAGTTGGGGCAAGTGCGGCGCTGAGGGGGAGAGCGAGGAGCGGCTGGGAGATCGAACGAAGGGACTAGGGTTAGCCGCCTGGAGTCGGGCCTTGGGCCAAAAGGCTGGGCCAGGGAGGAGAGGGCGGCATGGGCCGGCTGGGAGGGAAGCTTAGAGGGATGGCAGGTGCGGCTGGGCCCTGCAGCCTCTCTCTTTCTTACCCAAAATAGAGAAGAAAAGAAAGAAAAAAAAAACAAGAAGAGAAAAAAGAAGAAGGAAGGATAGGGAAAGAATTTGGGCATGAGGTTTATTTTCCCGGACTCGCAAAAATGTCCACGGTCCACGAAAATTAGAAGAGGCAAGAATGCAAGAGATAAAATCGAACTCATTTGAATTAAATTCAAATGATTTGAATTAGGGCATGACTTAAAGTGTCCAAAATTGTTGAGGTTTTTGGAGGAACCTCGATAAGCGGGAAAAGAAAAATAGAAAAGGTTTTTTTATGGTGAAACGAGAAGTAGAAAAGGCATGGAGAATATATGCAAGTGTGTTATGGTTAATTCCACATCAATGGAATATTTAATATAGCTCCCTACTACTATTGGGAGGCTTTCATATGTTATAAAGAGAAGTCACCTTCCCTCGATTTAAATGGACCGAAGGTCCACATGATTTATTTAAGTTGAGATGCAAAAGATTAAAGACATGATGGCATGATGACATGATGCAATGCAAAAATAAATAAAGCAAGCACAACTGAAACACACGGGAGAACCCGAAACATCTGGAATCTTCTGGGACGTCGGTCTTCGGGGCGTCACAACGATGAAAACTATGTGCCCCCCTGAATACGGTGATGCTGCAATGGGGGGAGCTGTTGAAGATCAAGAGGAACCAGACGATGTGCCCAATGATGCTGCAACGGGAGAAGCTGCTGAAGATCAAGAGGAACCAGATGATGATCTCCGCCGGGTCATTGTCGATGCAAGGACGCAATGCGAAAGTCAAAAGGAGAAGCTGAAGTTCGATCACATGTTAGAGGATCACAAAAAAGGGTTGTACCCCAATTGCGAAGATGGCAACACAAAGCTCGGTACCATACTGGAATTGCTGCAGTGGAAGGCAGAGAATGCTGTGGCTGACAAAGGATTTGAGAAGCTACTGAAACTATTGAAGAAGAAGCTTCCAAAGGATAACGAATTGCCCGACAGTACATACGCAACAAAGAAGGTCGTATGCCCTCTAGGATTGGAGGTGCAGAAGATACATGGATGCCCTAATGACTGCATCCTCTACCGCGGTGCATACAAGGATCTGAATGCATGCCCGGTATGCGGTGCATTGCGGTATAAGATGAGACGAGATGACCCTGGTGTTGTTGACGGCGAGCCCACCAGGAAGAGGGTTCCTACGAAGGTGATGTGGTATGCTCCTATAATACCACGGTTGAAACGTCTGTTCAAAAACGGAGAGCATGCCAAGTTGATGCGATGGCACAATGAGGACCGTAAGAAAGACGGGAAGTTGAGAGCACCCGCTGACGGGTCGTAGTGGAGAAAAATCGAGAGAAAGTACCGGGAGGAGTTTGCAAAGGACCCAAGGAACGTATGGTTTGCTTTAAGCACGGATGGCATTAATCCTTTCGGGGAGCAGAGCAGCAATCACAGCACCTGGCCCGTGACTCTATGTATGTATAACTTTCCTCCTTGGATGTGCATGAAGCGAAAGTTCATTATGATGCCAGCTCTCATCCAAGGCCCTAAGCAACCCGGCAACGACATTGATGTGTACCTGAGGCCATTAGTTGAAGAACTATTATAGCTGTGGAATGGAAATGGTGTACGTGTGTGGGATGAGCAGAGACAGGAGGAATTTAACCTAAAGGCTTTGCTATTCGTGACCATCAACGATTGGCCCGCTCTCAGTAACCTTTCAGGACAGACAAACAAAGGATACCACGCATGCATGCACTGTTTAGATGACACTGAAAGTATATACCTGGACAAATGTAGGAAGACTGTGTACCTGGGCCATCGTCGATTTCTTCCGACCAACCATCAATGTCGAAAGAAAGGCAAGCATTTTAATGGCGAGGCAGATCACCGGAAGAAGCCCGCCATGCGTACCGGTGATCACGTACTTGCTATAGTCAATGATTTACACATAATTATTGGAAAGGGTCCCGGCGCACTAGCTGTTCCGAATAACGCTGAGGGACACGCACCCATGTGGAAGAAGAAATCTATACTTTGGGACCTACCCTACTGGAAAGACTTAGAGGCGGCTCTTCAATCGACGTGATGCACGTGACGAAGAACCTTTGCGTGAACCTGCTAGGCTTCTTGGGCGTGTATGGAAAGACAAGAGATACACCTGAGGCACGGGAGGACCTGCAAAGTTTGCACGAAAAAGACGGCATGCCTCCGAAGCACTATGAAGGTCCTGCCAGCTACGCTCTTACGAAAGAAGAGAAAGAAATCTTCTTTGAATGCCTGCTCAGTATGAAGGTCCCGACTGGCTTCTCGTCGAATATAAAGGGAATAATAAATATGCCAGAGAAAAAGTTCCAGAACCTAAAGTCTCATGACTGCCATGTGATTATGATGCAACTGCTTCCGGTTGCATTGAGGGGGCTTCTACCGGAAAATGTCCGATTAGCCATTGTGAAGCTATGTGCATTCTTCAATGCAATCTCTCAGAAGGTGATCGATCCAGAAATTGTACCAAGGCTAAGGAGTGATGTGGCGCAATATCTTGTCAGTTTCGAGCTGGTGTTCCCACCATCCTTCTTCAATATCATGATGCACGTCCTAGTTCATCTAGTCGACGAGATTGTCATTCTGGGGCCCGTATTTCTACACAATATGTTCCCCTTTGAGAGGTTCATGTGAGTCCTAAAGAAATATGTCCATAACCGCGCTAGGCCAGAAGGAAGCATCTCCATGGGCCATCAAACAGAGGATGTCATCGGGTTTTGTGTTGACTTCATTCCTGGCCTTAATATGATAGGTCTCCCTAAATCGCGGTATGAGGGGAGACTGACTGGAAAAGGCACGCTTGGAAGGGACTCAATAATATGCAGGGACGAATATTCTTGGTCTCAAGCACACTACACAGTTCTATAGAACTCTACCTTGGTGACCCAGTATGTCGATGAACACAAGAACAGTGTGCACTCCAAACACCCGGAGCAGTGCGACGACTGGATTACATGTGAACACATCAGGACTTTCAGCAGTTGGTTGGAAACATGTCTCAGAGGTGACAACACTGTTCGTGATGAGCTGTACTTGTTGTCCAGGGGACCATCTTTTACTGTATTGATTTACAAAGGATACGAGATAAATGGGAATACATTTTACACGATTGACCAAGATCAAAAGAGCACCAACCAAAACAGCGGTGTCCGCTTTGATGCAACAACCGAGATGGGAAAGGACACATATTATGGTTACATAGTGGATATATGGGAACTTGACTACGGACATGATTTTAAGGTCCCTCTGTTTAAGTGCAAATGGGTCAATCTATCAGGAGGCGGGGTACAGGTAGACCCACAGTACGGAATGACAACAATGGATCTGAAAAATCTTGGGTACACTGACGAACCGTTCGTCCTAGCCAATGATGTGGCACAGGTTACCTATGTGAAGGACATGTCTACCAGACCGAGAAAAAGAAAAGATAAGGAAGCGAATACATCATACGATGAGCCAAAGCGCCACATAGTTCTTTCAGGAAAAAGGGACATCCTAGGAGTGGAGGGCAAGAAAGACATATCTGAAGATTATGAAAAGTTTCATGAAATTCCTCCCTTCAAAGTCAAGGCTGACCAATGGATCCTGATAAACGATGAAGATTATCCATGGTTACGGCGCAATAAGGAAATGATACAAGCGAAGATAAAGTGAAGACTTTCTTCCGCAACTATTATGATGATACCATGCCAACTTTGTAACAGACGAGTATGATACCATTGTCCGTTTTGTACATGCACATGCTATGCCAACTTTTTTAGAGTTCATTTGAAAACTATGAATTTAGGTCGAATTTCCTCTATAGGTGCATCTATGTTCATTTTTTAGTAAAGTTAACCACAAACTTGTGATTCACACAAATTTCAAAGAATTCAAATTTTAACTATTCAAATTTGAAAACTAATGGCACTAACATAAAGTTTAGAATTTTTCTAAAACTAATGGCACTAACAGAAAGTTTATAATTGTGCTGACTTAAAAGCAAAATAAATTAAAAATTAAAGCAAAAAACAAAAGAAAAAATAATACAGAAAACAAAACAAAAAATGGAAAAAAATAAAAATAGCAACAATAAGTATTTTGTTGTAAGTAGAAACAAAATAAAATAAATAAAGCAACAAAGAAAACTAAAAAACTAAAAAAGTGTTTTCAAATTTGAAAACTAATGGCACTAACAGAAAGTTTATAATTTTTCTAAAACCAAAAGCAAAAAGAATTAAAAAATAAAGCAAAAAACAAAAGAAAATAAATAATGTAGAAAACAAAACAAAAAAATTAGAAAAAAATAGGGCTCGCCCCTGGCCCATGACCATTAGTCCCGGTTTGTGCCACAAACCGGGACTAAATGGTTGGTCCTGTTGCGCTCAGAGTTTAGTCCCAGCTCGCCAACCGAAGGGCGCCCACACCGGTTTATAAGCCCGTCCCTCTCTGCCTTGTTGAGCTCCTCTCAAAGTGAAAATAGATGCCCCTATAGAGGGAATTTGACCTAAATTCATAATGAATTTCTCTGAAATTCATTGAAATTGATTATGAATTTAGGTCGAATTTTCTCTATAGGTGCATCTATGTTCATTTTTTTAGTAAAGTTAATCACAAACTTGTGATTCACACAAATTTTAAAAAATTCAAATTTTAACTATTCAAATTTTAAAACTAATGGCACTAACAGAAAGTTTATAATTTTTGTGACCTAAAAGAAAAAAGAAATCACTAAAAAACTGTAAGTATTTAGTTCTAAGTAGAAATGAAAAAATAAATAGAAAAAAGAAAAAAAATGCCGCCTACTGGGCCAGCACGGCTTGAATAGGACTAGAAATCCAACCATGGGCCAGGATTCAGGCCCGCAGAAGGCCCAGCAGGCCCAATAGGCATAGCAGTGTACAAATTAGGCCCGTAAACCTGCAGTTGAGAGGAGCTCGAGTGGGTGGGCGCAGCAGCGCTTATAAACCACACCCGAGCTCTCTCAACTAGTGAGGTGGGACTAAACATCACACCGCACCCGCGCCAGCACAGGGCCTTTGGTCCCGGTTGGTGGAACCAACCGGGACTAAAGGGGGGAATTGGTCCCGGTTCGTGGCACAAACCGGGACCAATGCCCCCCTTTAGTCCCGATTGGTGCCACCGACCAGGACCAAAGGCCGCCGCTTCCCGCCCTTTTGTCTGCTGAAAAAGTCCTTTGGTCTCGGTTGGTGGCACCAACCGGGACTAATGCCCACCTTTAGTCCCGGTTTGTGGCATAAACCGGGACTAAAGGCAATACTATATAAGTTCACACTTATGAAATTTCAGTCTCATCTCCGCCCCGACGCCGACGCCGCCAGGCTGCTCCTCGTCGACGTCGCCGTTGCCCGCGCCCATCGTCGCTGTCGCCCGCGCCCCTCATCGCCTTCGCCGCCGCCAGCGCTCGACCACGCCGTCGCCGCACCGGCCCCTCCCCCGCGCCCGAGCCCCTGCCCGCCGCCCGGCCCCGCACACCGGCGCCGCCCTCTGCCCCGACGCCGACGCCGCCCTCTGCCCCGACGCCGACGCCCTGCTCCTCGTCGCCGTCGCCGTCGCCAGCGCCCGTCGTCGCCGTCGCCCGCGCCCGTCGTCGCCTTCGCCGCCGCCAGCGCCCGACCACGCCGTCGCCGCGCCGGCCCCTGCCCCACGCCCGAGCCCTTGCCCGCGGCCCTCCCCCACACGTCGGCGCCCTCTCCGCCCCCGCTGTCGCCGTCGTCGTCGCCAGCCACCCCACTGTGAGCCATCGCGCGCGCCGCCCCAACACTATTTTTTGTTAGATTAATTTTTATTCTTATGTATATATAATGTGTATACGTATGTATATGGCTATATATATGTTCAGAGCATGTTTTTTTGTTCATATGTGTATTAATGTTTTTGTTGCATATATGTAAAAAAATTCAATGTATATATGTATGTGGTAGCTATATATGCATGATGAGGAGGGTCGGGGGTCGATATATACCCCCCTCCCCGATAACTTCAACATGAGGGCCGGGGGTTGATATACCCGCCCTCCTCGATAACTTCGACATGAGGGGGCGGGGGTTGATATACCCCCCTCCCCGATAACTTCGACATGAAGGGGCGGGGGTTGATATACCCCCTCCCCGATAACTTTGACATGAGCGGCAAAAGTTACATTTTTAGAAAAGTTTTATCTAAGAAGAGGAAAGAAAGAAGAAGAGGAGAGGAAGAAGAGGAGAAATAAATATAAGAAGAAGAAAAAAGAAGAAAAAGAAGAGGGGAAGAAGAAAGGAATAGTGGAGAAGAAGAGAAAATATAATATATTCTATTTTTTCTTCTTCTCCTCTATTAATTCCTTCTTCTTCTTCTCTTTTTTTTCTTCTTTTTTTCTTCGATAATATTATTTTCCCATGTACGTACGTATGTCGTATCGATATAAACTCCCGATAACTTCAACATGTAGGGGGTGGGTCGATATACCCTCTCCCGATAACTTCAACACGTGGGG
>LR738709.1:3431752-3454010 GCA_902687465.1 Secale cereale | reverse complement strand
GGGGGGTCTGTCATCGTCGATATACCCCCTCCCCGATAACATTATTTTCCTGTGTATGTATCTCGTCATTGTCGATATTACCCCCCCCCTTCCTTGAAGCGTTCTCGAGGCCACCCCTAACCCTTGAAGCGTTGTCGAGGCCACCCGAAACCCTCGAGAAGCAGCGTCGAGGGCACAAATTAATATGATTCCTTAATGTTATTAGCTAGCTAGTTCTAACGTTTGCCACTAATATATCCATATATCATGTTTGAATAATAATTGCCATGTTGTAAATATTTGTAGAAACTATGGACACCCCCCGAGACGAAGCACAAGAAGCGTTGTTGCTGGACATAATCGCACACGGACGTGATGCTGTCTTGTCGTTTCTCAACGAGCCCCATGATCTGCTGGAAAGAGAGGGTGAAGAAGCAGGCTATGATTATGATGGCTCCGGTGACCCAATGCAGGTGCAAGAAGTAGACCGTGAGGACGGCTTCGGTGACCCAATGCCGGTGCAAGAAGGAGACCGTGATGACGGCTCCGGTGACCGAACCGAGTCCGGCCAGGTATATATATTAGTTAAGCCTGTGCTGACTAGTTAATTGATGCATTCATTGTTTTGGTATGTACACATATTAATTAACTCTCGTCTTTGTCCTTTTTTCTAGCCCTCCGGATCGAGCACAACTTCGGTAAGGAGACGAGGCCCGAAGAAAAAGTTGAGCTCGAATGAAAAGTTTGAGATCATAGAAATCGCGCTCAATGGCCAACCGATTGAACCCATTCGGACAAAGAACGCATTTGTTGCTCAGTGCGGGGTTCTGGTTAAAGCCGGCTATAGAAGACCCTGAGGTGTCTTATGTCACTAATATGCATAAAAATGATCTTTGGACTGAGCTGAAGTCAAAATTTCACCCTACCGCCAGAGGATGATCCGACGAAGCCAATTAAAGAGCAATTAATCAAGTCTTTTGCTCTTACGAAGATGGCAGACCTATTTAGGAGGTGGAATAAATACCTGAATAGGTTTGTCGGCAAAAAAGAGACACCAGAATTCAAGGGCATATATGAGAAGATCAGAGATGACTGGCCCGCATATTTGTCCTACAAGACATCGAAAAAGAGTAAGAAGATGTCGGCGACAAACAAGCAAAATGCTGCAAAGAAGAAGCATCACCATCGCACGGGGTCAGGTGGCTACCACAAAGCCCGGCCTAAGTGGGCCAAGGCTGAGAATGATCTGCTTGATAAAGGGATCGAACCAGAGACAATGAACTGGCTAGACCGTTGCCGGACTTGGTTCTTCGGGGCTGGCGGAACCTTGGACCCTGTATCAGGGAAGTGCATTTGGGCGGACGAGCAATTGGAAATACCAGTCAAGAAGCTTCGGCACTATATCAAAGCAGCGCAGCAAGGGACGTTCGTTCCTGACAGAGAGAACGACGAGCTCACAATGGCCCTCGGTAATCCTGAGACGCCTGGACGGACACGAGGCACGCCAGGCTCCGTTCCGTGGAGGGCTGGGTTTCCGGACGCACGCGGTTACAAATGCCATGAGAGGAGGAAGAAAGTGCAGCAGACCGAACTGCAGGTGCTGCACGCTAGGGTACAAGCGATAGAGGAACGAGAAGCAAATCGCAGCAAAAGAACTGCCGAAGCTTCCCCCGAAGCTACCCCGCCATCTCAGCGGAGAAGCAGCGTGGCTTCCACCGAGATACTTCATCCGGAGCATGTCTTGACGGCTCTTGCCAGCTATCCCGTGGATGCTATCACAGAGTCTCAAAATTGCCACCTTATGACGCAATGAATTAATATGAAGGTCAAGGCAGCTGTTGGCTCTGTTTTTCCTACTGAACCCGGCGCAACTTTTCACTGCCGGCCGATTCCAGAAGGATATGCTTGGGTGATGGTCGATGAAATAACGGAGGGATTTGAGGACCTCCAGCTTGACCACCCTACCGGTGAAGGGGAGACTCGGCTGGGTTCTTCTCTGAAGACTCCATGCCTATGGTGGAAGGACCTCATCAACCTTCTGAATTGGACGCCTCCGCCTCCTCCTCCTCCTCCGGCGAGTCAGGGCACTCCGCCTCCTCCACCGCCTCCTCCTCCGGCGAGTGACGATCAGGGCACTCGGCCGGCTCCTTCTCCGGTGCGTGGCGGCACTCCGCCTCCTTCTCCGCATGCGCTGGCGCGCCCGAGCAGCTAGCCTCCTCCTTCTCCGCCTCGTCAGCAAGGGCGGAAGAGACCCGCCATCGCTCCGGCTGCTCCGGCGCGTCGTAGTCCTTCTCCTCCGCCACGTAAGCAAGGAAAGAAGACAGCCGCTCCGTTTAGTCTGCCGGCGTCTAGCAGTACAGCCAGAGGCGGGAGGCAATACAGATTCGGTCCTTCTCTCACGCCTCTAGAGAAGTTACCATACGAGAGGTCCGACGAGGAAAACGCGAAGATCGCTAAAGCCGAAGTGAAGGACTGGTTTCCAGGGTTGATAGCACAGAGACATCCACCTCTAGAGGAGAAGATAGATCCGGTGAAAGCAAAGCGCACTCTGGCTGCCCTGAAGAAACCACCAAAGTCTCCGCCTAAAGAGAACTATGACCACACTATTGAAAAGTCATTTCACGAAGCGATTTGGTCGGGAAGTACTAGAAGTGATCAAAGGTTAGAAGAAGGACGAGCTGGGAAACAAATTGCCCAGCTCGGCGAACAAGCGGACCAATCGTGCCCCCCGCTCAAGGTGTCTAGCGACATCGTCTCTAATGATACGAGGATGGTGCCCGGTTATAGCAATCTTGGAGATTACCTGCCCGACGATGTACATTATGATTTCTTGGAGGTGCAGATACAAAGATATGAGTACAGGAAGCCTCTCGTCAAAGATGAAAGATCTCTATCAACGATGATGCGAAGATTGCATGATTGGTACTTGAAAATCTGCAGAGAGTCTGGGGGGAGGGATACTTTGTATGTGAGAGTTAAAAAGGAGCATGACCTCATTGGAATTGAACTGTTGCCTATTCCATTTGAGGAGTTCTTTCAGTTTTTCAATCAATTGGCCCTCGATAAAGCAACGGTCACCTGCTACTGTCTGCAAGTAGTACTACTTCTGTCATTAAGTCTCTCTATACATCTCAGCTCTTTCATTGCATGTATTTATAATTATCCTCACTATATTATGCAGATTGAAGATCGTCGAATTGAAGAAAAGGCAAGTCGGTGATATTGGGTTCATTAACACATATCTCATAGATGCAACTGAGGTTAAATTTCGTGCCGCAGACACCGAGGCCAACTTCCTACGATCGTTGGTAATAAATGAAAACAAAGATATTATACTCTTTCCTTACAACTTCAAGTGAGTGTTACTGTCTTGTGCATATTTGGTTTCCCTTATATATTAGTCAAGGTTATAGTAATGTAATTGATGAGTTAATGCATGCGTGCGCAGCTTCCACTATTGTCGGGGAAACTGATCGCCCACGAACACCTATGGGACCGGAGCCCCTTTTCGGTACGGCAAGGGAGCGGATGGAGCACAAAGAGCGGATCGAGGTGCACACGCGAGCAGTTTACCCAGGTTCGGGCCGCACGGATGCGTAAAACCCTACTCCTGCCTTGGTTGTATTGAGTTCTTGGCTCGGGAGCAAGAAGACCTACAGTGCTTGAAACTAGCTACATCGAGCACGAGAGTGATCGGGTTTCGGAACCTCCTCTATGTTGTGCATGGGCCTCCTTTTATAGTTCAAAGGGGTCACCGACAGGTGGCAACGTAGGTGAGGGTAAAAGCGTAAAATTGGTGGTAGTTGTAACAATGTATGTACAGTGGTCTATACCTAACTCTGACGGCAGGGGACAAGGGCATTGAATGCCCGTCGCCGTCGCCCGAAACAGTGCAAAAAAGCGTCCGTCCGGGTGTCTCCGTTCGCCACGACGGTAGCCTCGTCATCGTGGCTTGCCACAGTGTACCCCAGGCTGCACAGCCACCCGCCACGTGCGCCTGGAAGGGCCCCATGGCGACGCGTGGCCAGATGAGCTGGAGCGCAGGCACACAGTGAAAGCTTGCCGCGGCAAGCACCTTGCCGCGGTCGCTACCTTGCCGCGCCCGGAAGCTTGTCGCTCTCCGGGCCTTGCCGGGGCGCGCAATGCACCACAGCAAGTCTTCTGAAATGCCATGCTTTGGCCTTCCTGGCGGGCTCCTCCTGCGAGGGTGTTGTGCTAAAGGGGATGGTCTTGAGCCTGGAACGGCCTTCCCGGCAAGCTCCTCTTGCCGGGGTCTTGTCTCATTAACTTGAATACTTTGTTCTTGAATGGCTCCAAAGGGACCAAAGTGGGCCTTGGCGGGAGCGTGGCAAGCCCTGCCACGGGACGCTGCTACTGCCCGTGCACAAGCCGGGATACTAAGGTACCCCCACTTTAGTACACCGACAGGAGCCCCCGGGCCTGGGCCACACACGGTGCCGAGCGCTGTTGGGCCAGGCCCAAAACAGTGCACGGGCACACGCAGCCCACGGCGCGCCGCAACCCTCTCCGTATCCGCCGCATCTCTCCCTAACAGCACGCGTCGATTGCGGCGTCGTGGGAGAGATCGTGGCATGTTTCTTTAATGGGAAAATGCGGAACGTCCCCCACTCCCCCCTTAAAAGCAGAGGAAATAGGGGCAGTTTTCCCCATTGCTTCATTGCGTCTTCAACCTCCAGAAACCCCCGCCGCTCTCCTCCTCCCCAAAGGTTGAAAGAGAGCGGTGCTCCACTCTTCTTCCGCCACCGCCAGCCTTTCCAGCGCCGTCGGCCCCCTTGCCGTCCCCGCCATGGCCCCGAAGAGCGACAAGGCGAAGCCTGCGAAGACCGAGCGGGCGGCGAAGCTAGCAGCAATGCGGAAGAAGATGGTGGTCTTCCCGCCGAGGCTCAGAGCAAGGGAGCTGAAGGACAAATACTACCTCTTCTGGTCGAGGGAAACGAAAGCTCACCCGCGCACCAGAGTTTTCCCCGCCGAAGCCAGCGACATGTTCCCGGGAGGTTACCCCTACTTTGCTCTATTCTTCCATTGCGGACTCTGCCCTCCATACTCCGAGTTCTTCTGTGATGTCATGAATACGTATGGATTCCACCTCCTAGATTTCACCCCGAACGCAGTCTTAACCATGGCCGTTTTTGCACATCTGTGCGAAAACTTTGTCGGAGTCACCCCCAACGTAGCTCTCTTCCGCCACTTTTCACACCTCGGGTAGAGTCTGGGTCTCCCCTATCGGAGGGATCTCTTGGATCTTTAGGCTGAATAAGAAAGAGGCGTACTTGATTGGAGAGATCCGCGGCAAGTGGGAGGAGTGGAGGGCGGACTGGTGCTGGATCATGGAGGATGGACCTCAGCAATTTACTTCCCCGCGCCGGGTTGCAATAGTGCACGGCAAGGATTGGAGTGATCTGGCCCCGGAGGACGAGAAGCTGAAGGTTGCCCTTACTGTAGGTGAGGTCGGGGCAGATTTCCTTCGCCGCCGCATTGCTCCCTTGCCGGAGAGGAAGCGGTCTGCTTGGGAGTTCGGCAACGCGGCAGACTGCATGAGGCTGCGCCCCGGCCTCAACTACAACTTCACTGTCTTGGAGCTCAAGGGGATGATCCGGGAGCTATTCAAGCATGACCCCAAGCACCCGGAGTGGTTCGCCCCGTCGCGGGGAGTAGTTCCACTATGTAACAACTCATCACTTAGTGCTATCCGCGCGGCAATGCCGCTGTGCGACTCCCACGGGGTTGATCCCACTTGGCTGGGGCCTTTCGACGAAACTGCACAAACTTTCTTCGACAACTTGGTTGAGCTGCCGATCAATCTTGATGAGAAGAAGGGTCTTACCCGCGACACCACCGACCGGGATTTGGCGTATATTGCCACCAGGATGGAGGAGGCGGCCATAGCCGATGCCGCGGCCGAGTTTGGGTATTCCTTGGATGAGGCAGATGCAGCGGATGCAGTGAGTCGAGCCGAGGAGGAAGAGATCCTCAAGTTGTTGAGGCCTGCCGGGGAGCCTGCCGGGACGAGCGAGGCTGCCGGGCAGGGCACAGAGTCCAGTGAGCCTGCTGAGGAGGGCGACGAATCAGATGATTCTGCCGAAGACTCGGGCGGGTCTCTGAACCTTGGCTCTTCTTCATCCTCGAGGAGTTCTCCGCCACCACCAAGTTCCCCAGCTCCAGCGAGGAGGCGTCCCCGCAAAGCTGCAGTCGTGGCGGAGTGTCCGGCGGCCCCGCGGCCGCAGCGCCGCCCGACGCGCGCCACCGCGGCGGGCAAGGCCGTCAAGGGAGCGCCCCGCGCCTCAGCAACAGCCGGAGGAGGGTCTTCACGTTCTGGCTCCACGGCTCCTTCCGCTCCCCGAGCCTTGGCGACGACCAGAGCGGGGTTCTCACAGACCACCGACCCAGCGCCCGCCAAGCGCCCGAGCGAGCCTTCTCCTCCAGCTCCTCGCGCCGGAGCGCGCGAGGCGGATTTCGACTTCTCTGTCCTCAGCTCCGACGAGGAGGAGGAAGAGTAAGTGGAGCAATTCTTGTTTTTCTTCAGTTTGCTGTTCTTGTCTTGAATCTTCTGTCTGATTTTGTTTGATGTCTGTCTTCCAGGACCTTGGCGCAGAGAGCGGCGAAAAGGGCCAAGATTCTGGTGGTCGACCTCGAGGACGAGCCTGTCGCAATGGCGGGGGATGCGCCAGCGACAAGCTTGCCGGACCAACCTGCTGCCCCGCAAGGCAGCCCCCAGCGCAGCCCCCAACGTAAGTCCCTTGTTTACTTCTTCGCTTATTGGGCGCGCGTGGACCTCTTGTTCTTGCTAATATCTTGTTTGTTTGCTGGTTTGTGCAGAAGTAGAGCCGCAGCCTCAGGAGCGCCAGGAGATTGCTCCCGACGAGCTGCACGTCTCGACCTCCCCGCCTAGGATGAGCTCCCCGGCGAGGGAGAGTACTCCGCCAAGGACGGGCACCCCGCCAAGGGTGGCCACCCCGCCAAGGGAAGGCGCCAGCGGCCCTCCGCCGTTGGGGGCCGCTACCACGCCACCGAGGGAGAACACCACGGCGAGGGACCCCGTCGCTGGAGAGGCCCGCGCAGGTGATCCTTGAACCCTTTCTTCCTTGAATTTTTCTTTTTGGATATTTGCTTGATCATTCTTCTTTTCTTTTTCTTCTCTTTAGATCGCCTGCTCTAGAGCCTATGGAGACGGAGGCCGCCACCGAGGACGCCGCGCGCGGCAACACTAATGGTGCCGCGGCCACTGAGGAGGCGGTCGACACTGAAGAGCCCGCCGTTGAAGAGGAAACCTGAGACACCGACGCGGAAGCTGAAGAGAGGACCGACGGTCGTACCGACGGCCCTGAGGCCGCGGGAGCGTTTGACGCTGCGCCGACCGCCGACCCTGCCGCTGCCGCGGTGGGGACCGGTGCCTACTTGGAGGCTGGGAACGGGGTCTTCATTCAGATCCCGTGGGCTTCTACATCAAGGGCGCCCGCGGAGGGGGAGGTCTTCGACGGAGAAGTCCTCGCCTCCGCGGGGTTGAAATTCGTCGACGCGCCCGGCAGCAGCAGCGAGCCCGAGGAGGAGCAGCTTCTGCGCCGTCTTCTGGCCTTGTACCGCGCCAGGCAGGCGAAGCTGGAGTCCCGAGAGGCTCTGGCTGCCAAGGCAGGCGTCGATCTGTAGAAGCGCGCCGAGGAGCTCCGCGCTGCCAACCAAGCGGCTCTCCGGAACTTGGCGGAGGAGCGGGAGGAGCTCGCCGAAGCGCACCAGGCATTCATCCTCGAGAAGGCCGAGGTTGAGGAGCAGCAACGACTAGCCGCCGGGGATCTATCTCGGCGGGAAGGAGAGCTGAGGCAGCGGAAGGTCGACCTCGATAGCCACGAGGACGACCTTACCGCGCGCGAGCAGTCCCTTGGCGGGGCTCTGCAGGAAGCGAGGGATGCCGCTGCAGCTGCAGAGACCGCCAAGAGAGACTTGGAGGCGAGGGTGGGGCAGTTGGAGGTGAACTTGAAGATGAGCGAGGAGAGGGTTGTCGCGCTCACGTTGGCGAGGGATAAAGACGCCCACAGCCACTCGGAGCTGCAAGTCCGTCTCTCCGACAAAGGCCAGGAACTCACCGACGCCAAGGATTCCAACGCGGACATGGAGCTGAAGCTGTCCACCCTCACTGAGTCACTTGACGGCGCCCGGAACCGTGAGACAAAGCTGAAGGAGGACCTCCGTGCTGAGAGAGCATTGCTGGACAGCGCCGCCGTCACGCAAAATAACTTCAGGCAGACGGTGGAGCAGTGGACCGAGGAGCTCGTCGCCGCCGCCATTGCCATTGACAAGGAGATGGCGGCGCTGAGGACGGAGCACCTCGGGTACTCCCCCGACGAGAACCTCCCTCACAGCGCCAAGCTGAGCCTATTCTTCAGGGGAGTGGCGCCGGCCCTCGAGCAGCTCCGGGAGAGGGTCCCCACGCAGCTGGCAAACGAGGCGCGCAGACTTTGCACGGGTACTGTGGAGCGGGTGCTGACGAAGATCGTCTACCGCAACCCCGGGATCAATCTTGACAACGTCCTCCGGACCTTGGCGCCCGACACTGACCAGGAAGCACTGAAGGCTCGTGTCGCCCACATCGTGGCCAAGGTGGGCAAGATCAGAAGAGTTGATGGTGACCGTGTAGACTAGGCTGCTTTCTTTCTGCTTTCCTTGTTGCTGCGAACCATGTCATGGACAGTAGTCTATTAGAACAGCGGCAAGTCATCTTGTAATATAACTTTATTTTGGATAGTTAATGCAGTGTTATCTCCCTTGCTCGATTCCTTTACTTTGTATGCTTTTACCCTTCGCTTTTAGGGAACTCGCCGGCAAAGGGACCCTTGCGGCGAGCGCTAAGTGCGGAACTTCAGCAGCCTGCTGGCAATGACCCTGCCGGCAAGAAACCTTGCCGCGGCTAGTCGCAGCACACTTAGGTTGTTCAGCGAACTCGAAAACGATGTAAGGGCGCGACACTTGTCGCAGCTCACTTAGGCCGTTGAGCGTGCTCAAAACAAAGTAAGGGCGCGGCTAGCCACGGGTTGGTTCCTCCGCGCACAGGTTTTCCATACAAAGGGTGGTCGTTCAAGGAAGATAACTAAGAATTTTAAAAATTTTGAATGCTCAAACTTTGGCAACTTAGCTTTTGTGTGCGGTTTGCTTCCCGGCAAGGCTTTCCTTTCTTGAACAACACTTGGTCCATACCACTGTCTCCTTCCCCCCCGTCAAACTTGTGCGCGAGGAACACTTTTCTGCTTGAGAGGAAAAAAGGAAAAAGGGAGGAAACACATATATGGAGCCTTGCGGCTTGTTATTGCTTACCGGGGGTGTGTGCTGCACAAAGTGTCAGATAACACATGCAATAAAACGGAAGGGCATGAAATGACAAGTCGTGCGAAGCACAAAAGTTTTACCGATGCACGGGATCTGCGCCCGGCTTTGTACAAATGTTTACATGCAACAGTGGCAAGACTTGTACAAAAGGTGGTTGCCGGAGCGGATCACGGCAACCGCGCCTCATGGGTGAAACTTGCGAAGATGCTCAATATTCCAGGAATTGCTCACCGGTATGCCTTCTTCGGTCTCAAGGCGGACAGCGCCGGGCCTTGTGACTTGTCTCACCCGATAAGGGCCTTCCCACTTTGGCGTCAACTTGTTGGAATTCTTGGCGGACTGAACACGCCGAAGAACAAGGTCGCCTTCCTCGAGACTTCTGGCCTTGACTTTGCGGCTATGGTAGCGGCGCAAAGCTTGCTGGTTTCGAGCAGCTCGTACAGCAGGCTGAAGACGGTTCTCCTCGAGGAGCAGTGCATCATCTTGCTGCAGCTGCTCTTGCTCGAGCTCATCGTAAGCGAGCACTCGAGGAGACCCGTATACGAGTTCCGTAGGGAGAACTGCTTCTGCTCCATAGACAAGAGCAAAGGGTGTCTGTCCGGTGGCTCGATTTGGTGTCGTCCTGATTGACCAAAGAGCCGCCGGCAACTCCTCAATCCAGTTTCTTCCGCACTTGTGCAGCCTGTCAAAAGTTCTTGTCTTGAGTCCGCGCAACACTTCAGCGTTCGCCCTCTCCGCTTGACCATTGCTCCTCGGGTGAGCAACGGAAGCGAAGCAGACCTTGGCGCCGAGGTCTTGGACGTATTGCATGAAGGTGCGGCTTGTGAACTGCGTGCCGTTGTCGGTGATGATCCTGTTAGGGATTCTGAAACGGCAAACAATTGACCTGAAGAACTTGACTGCTGACTGTGCGGTCACCTTTCTCACTGGTTCCACTTCCGGCCACTTTGTGAACTTGTCGATGGCGACGTACAAGTACTCAAAGCCCCCGACAGCACGGGGAAAGGGGCCGAGGATGTCGAGCCCCCAGACCGAAAAGGGCCAGGACAAAGGGATCGTCTGGAGAGCTTGAGCTGGCTGATGTATTTGCTTGGCATGGAATTGGCACACTTCACACTTGGTTACTTGTGCAGTTGCGTCTTGGAGAGCTTCTGGCCAAAAGAAACCTTGCCGGAACGCCTTCCCGGCAAGTGCTCTTGCGCCAATGTGGTGGCCACATATGCCTCCATGTATCTCTTCCAGCAGCTTCTGTCCATCTTCCCGGGAAATGCACTTCAATCTGACACCATTGAGTCTTCTTCTGTACAGTTCATTGCCGACAAACTGGTACTTACTTGACTGCCTGGTTATTCTCTCTATCTCTTCTGGTTCTTCGGGAAGTTCTCCAGTTTGAAGAAAACGGACAATTTGCTGCGCCCATGCTGGAGCCTGGGGCTCAACAACAAGGACTAAAGGCATCAGTGCTGTTGCGGGAACATCAGCTTCTACGGCAAGGACTTGCGGCTCTGCCGGAGCTGGATGCTCCCCGGCAAGCCTGCCGGGGCAAGACTTTTCGGGAACGCCTGCTTCATCTGTACGAATCCTAAGGTTCGCAGGAGCAGACTGTTCCTCAGCAACTTGGTCGTTGATCTTGGGGACCTTGGCGGCGGCTTTAGGAAGGTCCGCCAGCAAGTAGTCGCCGGAGATTAACTTTCTCTTCTTGCTTTGCCCAATTGATGGTGTAACGGATGGTTGAGTTAGCTTGAGCACGAAGATCCCTGGTTCCACATGTAGCTTCAATGCAGCACACTTTGACAGGCTGTCTGCGACGTCATTTTGAGCTCTTGGAACGTGTCCATTTGTATGCCTTCAAAGTGTTCTTCAAGCTTTCTCACTTCGTCTACGTAAGCTTCCATCAATGGGCTCTGGTAGCTCTAGTTCACTTGTCGGACAACCAACTACGAATCTCCGCGCACAATCAGCTTCTTAATCCCAAGTTCAGCTGCAATTCTGAGGCCGGCAAGCAAACCTTCATACTCTGCAGTATTGCTTGTCGCTTGCTCCTTGGGAAAGTGCATTTGGACAACGTACTTGAGGTGCTCCCCGGTGGGTGCGACAAGCAGCACACCAGCACCGGCGCCTTGCAGCGAGAAGGCACCATCGAAGTACATTATCCATTCTTTGCTCGCTTCTTTGACGGGGATGTTTGTCTCTGGAACCTCTTCGTCTGGTGTTGGTGTCCATTCTGCTATGAATTCTGCCAAGGCTCTGCTCTAGATAGTTGAAGTACTTTCAAACTTGAGACCAAAGCTCGACAGCTCTAGTGCCCACTCGACAATCCTGCCTGTTGCTTCTGGATTTTGCAGTATCCTTTTCAACGGAAAGCGAGTGACCACCGTTATCTCATGTGCTTGGAAATAATGGCGCAGCTTTCTCGAGGCCATGAGGAGGCCCTAAAGCAGCTTCTGCACCCCAGAGTATCTTGACCTAGCCCCCTGCAAGAGGGAACTTACAAAATAAACTGGGCGCTGCACCATCTTCTTTCGCACTTCTTCTTGTATCTGCACAGACTCATCCTTGTCGGGGCCAGAGCTTGTCGGGAAGCCCCCTGCTTGTCGCTGGACGTGCTTGCCGGGGCTGTGGATTCCTCCTCTGCCTCCCTTTCCGCTACTAACGCAGCAGTAACCACTTGATTGGTCGCTGCTAAGTACAGCAGCAACTTCTCTTGTGGCTTAGGTGCGACAAGTATTGGGGTGGAGGACAGGTACCCTTTCAAGTCTTGCAGCACTGCCTCCGCTTTCGGAGTCCACTTCATTGGACCTGCCTTTTTCAAGATTTTGAAAAACGGCAGGGCGCGCTCTGCAGACTTAGAAATGAACCTGCTGAGGGCAGCCACACAACCAGCAAGCCTCCGTACATCCTTGACGCGCCTCGGAGCTTCGATCTGCTTGATGGCTTTTATCTTGTCGGGATTAGCTTCAATCCCCCTCTGGGACACAAAGAACCCGAGAAGCTTGCCGGAGGGGACTCCGAAGACGCACTTCTCGGGGTTCAGCTTGAGTTGTATCTTGCGCAGATTTGCAAAGGTTTCTTCCAGGTCTTGGATCAGGGTATCCTTGTTCTTTCTCTTGACCACTATATCATCCATGTAAGCTTCTACATTCCTGTGTATCTGTGGCTCAAAAGGAGTGTGGACTACCCTTGCAAATGTTGAACCTGCATTCTTTAATACAAAGGGCATACGTATGAAACAGTAAGTGCCACATGGAGTAATGAATGCGGTCTTCTCTTCATCTTCTTCGGCCATGAATATATGGTGGTACCCTGAGTATGCATCAAGAAACGAAAGCAACTCACACCCAGCCGTGGAGTCAACGATCTGGTCAATGCGCGGCAAGGGAAATGGATCCTTGGGACAAGCTTTATTCACATCCGTGAAGTCTATACAAAGCCTCCACTTCCCGTTAGCTTTGCGCATGACAACAGGGTTGGCCAGACACGTGGGGTGAAGAAAACCTCTAACAAGGCCTGCTGCTTCCAACTTCTTGATTTCTTCGGCAATAAACTCTTGGCGCTCCACCGCTTGCTTCCTGACCTTCTGCTTGACGGGCCGTGCATGAGGACAAACGGCAAGCTTGTGCTCAATCACTTTCCTGGGAACACCGGGGATGTCAGACGGTTGCCATGAAAACACGTCGACATTCGCCCGCAGGAAAGCAACGAGCGCGCTTTCCTATTTAGGATCGAGCGTAGCACTGATGGTGAAAGTACCACCAGTGCCGTCCTCCTTGGCGGACACCTTCTTGGTTGCAGGTGGAGCTGCCATTCCTTTCTTGCACTTGCTGGTGGAGCTCGATGGTGCGTCCTCGATGGCAGCGCAGCACTCCGAAGAGGTGCGTTTGCCGGAGTGGGCCCCAGAGCTCTTGCCGGTCTTGGTCTTGTTCTTCCCCCCGGGAGCTTCAGCAGCAAGTGTCTTGCTATCTGCTGCGGCTGCTGCATCCCGGTAGATCTTGTCGGTGCAGGTAAGCGCGTCCTTCTTGTCGCCGGGGACAGAGATGACGCTTATCGGGCCCGGCATCTTGAGCATGTTGTAGGCGTAGTGAGAGGCTGCCATGAACTTGGCGAGCGCCGGACGGCCAAGTATCCCATTGTATGGCAAAGGGATATCGGCAACGTCGAAGGTGATCCTCTCAGTCCTGAAGTTTAGCTCTCCGCCAAAGGTTACTGGCAGTGTAATCTTCCCCTTCGGCTTGCTCCTTCCCGGGTTGATCCCTTGGAACGTGCCGGTTTCTTCAGGCTCGCTGTCGGGGATCTGCAGCTTCCGGATCACAGCGGAGGAGATCAAGTTCAGGCCGGCCCCGCCGTCAACCAGCATCTTGGTGACCTTGAGGTTGCGGATGGTTGGCGAAACCAACATCGGAAAGCACCCGACCGCCGTTGTGCGGTCAGGGTGGTCCTCAAGGTCGAAGATGATGGGCGTGCTGGACCACTTCAGGAGCTTGCGTGACTCGATGGGTGGCTCTGCTGCATTAACTTCCCGCACCCATTGTTTGAGTTGGCGATGGGAAGTATGCAGAGAGGCCCCCCCATCGACGCACAGAACTTCTGTGGCCTTCTGGAACTCCTGCTCGCTGTTGTCTCTGTCATCCATGTCCTCGTCCTCGTCTTCGTCTTCGTCCTTGTGGCGGCCGCGGGGAGGTCTATCTCCTTGCCGCTGCTTGGCCTTGCCGCGGCGTCCTCCCCGGCCATTGAATGGCCGCTTCTTGCCGGACTCTCCTCCACCTCCTTGGGCCTTCTCCTTGTCGCGTCGCTCGTACTCAGCCTTCTGCTGCTCGACGAGGTATTCGACCCTTTTGCAGTTCTGGAGATCGTGGCCCTTGGTGCGGTGGATCTTACAGTACTGCTTGTCGGAGCCGTCCTGCTTGTCGGCGGCTGCTACAGGGGCAGCGCCCTTGCCGGAGCTGCCAGCCTGAGCTTTCTTGGCACCATCCTCCTTGCCGGACTGCTCCACAGCCAGTACTTCCTTGTTCTTCTTCTTCTTATTGTTCCGCCGTCGGTTTCTCCTTGCCGGGGCGGTATCCTCACTGTCCGTTCCTCCTGCTCCAACATCCTCTCCGGGGAGTCTCCTCCCCTCTTCAGCGCGTGCGCACTTGTCAGCCAGAGCATAAAGCTCGCTGACGTCTTGTATCTTGCACATCGCCATCTCCTCCCTCATCCGGCGGTTACCCACGTTCTGATGGAACGCGCTAATAACCGCGGCAGGGTGGACGTCTGGGATGTTGTGCTGAACGCGGCTGAATCTCTGGATGTACTTCCGCAGGGACTATCCCTCCTTCTGGGCAAGTATGTGGAGATCACTTTCCTGCCCGTGGGGCTTGTGGCCGCCCGTGAAGGCGCCGACAAACTGGTGGCACAGGTCAGCCCAAGAAGAGATGGAGTTTTCAGGCAAGTGCATAAGCCAAGATCTGACGTTTGGCTTAAGCACGAGCGGGAAGTAGTTTGCCAGTATCTTCTCATCCCGTCCCCCGGCGGCCTGCACCGCAATGGTGTAGAAGCTAAGGAACTCTAAGGGGTGGGTCTTGCCGTCGTACTTCTCGGGTATGTCGGGCTTAAAGTTCTTCATGCTGGGCCACTGGACTTGCCGCAGCTCACGGGTGAACGCAGGGCAACCTGCCGCGTACGGCAAGTCGCCCGGTTCACCGGGCGCGTGCATGTCGACAGCGGTCCCGGCGCGTTGGTGGGACTGCCGTCGTGCTTCTCTTCGACGCTCGATGCGAGTTCGAGCGTCTTCTTGTCGCCTGTCGTCGAGGACTTGGCGTTGATCGTGGCGAGCCGCGGATCCGACGACGCCGTGGAGTCGTCGTCGACGTTGATCCGACGAGTCGGCGATTTCTGCTTCCGCGGCGGGGAGTTCACAGTAGTAGCACCCCCGGCGGTCTTGTCTCCATCAGTCTTCGCCTGGCTGACTTGCCGCGGCCGTGACGTTGCCGGCTGCTGCGGCGTGTCGTTGTTGGCGAAGGCGATGAGGCTTTGGATGGTAGCCCTCCAGTCTTCGACCTTGTCTGCCGCTGGAGGGAAGTCGAGGAGCAGCTGAGCTCTAGCTAGAGCTTCTGCTGGAGTGGAGGGAAGCGGTGGAGAGCGGTGCGAAGAACGAGATATGCTCGGACTTCTAACAGCGTTAGAAGCAGCAGGCTCTCGCCTCGGCAACCGCGCCTTGCTCGTGCCAGCAGGTTGGCCTTGAGCGTCCCGCGACCCACCAACTTGTCCTTGGCCTAGCAAGTGATACGTCCAAAACGTGTCTATAATTTCTGCTTGCTCCATGCCACTTTTGGGAGATATTGCTATGATATTCATACACTTCCATACACTTTTGATCATATTTGGACTAACTTACTAATCCAGTGCACCCCAGTGCCAGTTTCTGTTTTCGGCTGTTTTTGTATTTTAGGTTTTCACGTTTCGAGAACTGCCCAGAAAAATCCAGAAAAATTATATAAAAAATCAGCGATCCGGAAACAACACTGCGTCCGAAGGGCAGCCTGGGGGGGGGGCACAGGGGCTCCAGGCGCCCAGTGGGCGCGCCCCCCCTGGGCCGCGCCTGGGGGGGGGGACCTGGGCCCCCCGAAACTCCCCCGGTGCCCTACTTTGGCATATATTTAAAGGACCCTCCGAAACCCTCAGAACAGGAACTCTTTTCGCGATCCCATCTTTGTTCCGCCGCCGCCGCCGCTTCCAAGATCGGGAGCACCAGGAGAACTCTTCCCGGCACCCTGCCGGAGGGGAGGATCACCACCGGGAGCTTCTCCACCACCATGGACGCCTCCCGGATGACTCGTGAGTAGTCTCCCTTGGACCATGAGTCCATGACCAGTAGCTATGTGATGTTCTCCTCCCATTCTTGTGCTTCACTAATAAGTCATCGTGAGCTACCCTACATGATCGAGGCACCTATGTAATCCTTATGCTGTTGCTATGTTGAGTTTGCTGGGATCCGATGAATTATGAGATTATGTTCAGATTGATCTTGAGTAATATATTTGATTCACCTCTTTTACATTTTAGTTCATAAGTAATTTTTGCATGTTCTCCGTTGTTACTTATTTCTTTGGCCGAGTAGTAGGTAGTGACTCCAAGAGGGAACGTTATGCTCGATTGTGGGTTCATGCCCCTCGATGACTAGCTTGAGTGACAGAAACATGAGTCTAGGGGATGTGCTGTTGCCACAAGGGGGAAAACAACGGTGCTTGTGCCCGCGGGTGCAAGGATTGTTTACTTTACGCAAAGTTCTTTTAATGCAGTTGTCTGTTGCATTGAGTTTACACTATGGGTGGCACTCGCAACTTCATACCAGCGAGATGTTCTGGATAGATATATCAAGGTGGATGATTAGTAGTAGATATTGATGGATTTCGGTCTACTTACTTTGGCGTACCGCCCATGCTTTGAACCTCAACCTTTCTTGCAATGTAGTCAGCATTGGTTTGCGTTCGTGGTCCTGTCAATTGCCCAGCTGTAATTTTTTTACCTCACATAGCTGTTTTATCGTCTTTTGGGAGAGAGACATCACTAGTGAGCATCATGAGACTCCGTTCCATATTACCATCATTGATCACATCCACTATTTACTTTTCGCTATTTACTTACTATTGCAAAAACTATCTATCACTACTATCATTGCTTTTAACCCATTGTGAACTACAAGGCCGGAGGGATTGACAACCTCTCTGTACTCGTTGGGAGCAAAGTTATTTGTATCTGTGTGCAGGTCCACGTGGATTGCTAATTGCGCCGTTAGCAATTGACACCTACTTGTTGAACCTAGGAGTCTCTGGGGAATCGATCCTTGGCATCTTTGCTAGGGGAAAACACTTCTACTTACTGCATCTTACACCTTCCACATGGGGTAACCAACGAGGGGTTCGAGGCCCATCAAGGAGTATTTTCTGGCGCCGTTGCCGGGGACTCCACTCTTCAGGATAGGGGAGTTGCATGCTATCTTTTACCTTTGCTTTATAGTCTTGGTAGTTTACCTTGCATTTTTGCTTCAGTTCCTTTTATCGAAAATCACAAAAATAGTTATCTTGCTTGCTTGCTACTATGGGTTCCACCGAGAACACCAAGTTGTGTGACTTCACTAGTCACAACAACGATGACTTTATCAGCACACCTATCACTACACCTGCCACTTCAACACCTTCATATGAAATTAAACCTGCTTTACTTAACTTAGTCATGAGAGAACAATTCTCCGGTGCTGGAGATGATGCTACTTTACACTTGAACAACTTTGTAGAACTTTGTGATATGCAAAAGTACCAAGAAATATATGGTAATATTGTTAAGCTTAAGCTTTTTCCTTTCTCCTTGAGAGGAGGAGCAAAAATTTGGTTCCAGTCTTTGCCTAGAAATAGCATAGATTCTTGGGACAAGTGCAAAGATGCTTTTATCGGAAAATACTATCCACCTGCTAAAATTATCCAACTTAGAAGTAACATAATGAATTTTAAACAATTGGATAATGAACACATTGCCCAAGCTTGGGAACGTATGAAGTCTCTTATCAAGAACTGCCCTACTCACGGTTTGACTACTTGGATGGTTATCCAAACTTTTTATGCAGGCTTGAACTTTACCTCGCGGAACTTGTTAGACTCGGCCGCGGGAGGAACTTTTATGTCAACTACACTTGGTGCTGCCACAAAGCTTCTCGATGAGATGATGACTAACTATTCCCAATGGCACACCGAACGCGCTCCAACCGGTAGGAAGGTAAACTCTGTCGAGGAGATTTCCTCCCTCAATGAAAAAGTTGACTTGATCATGTCTCTACTTTCGAAGCAATCTACTGTTGATCCTCGTGATGTTCCTTTAAATTCTTTGATTGCTCAAGAACAAGTAGATGTGAATTTTATCTCTAGAAACAATTTTAACAACAATGCTTATAGGAGTAACTTTGGTAACAATTCTAGACCGTTCCCCTCTAACTCTTATGGGAACAACAATGCTTATCCTAGTACCAAGAACTCCAATACTGAACTAGAGACTATGCTTAGAGATTTCATCACTACCCAAAAAGCCTTTAATAGGAATGTAGAAGAGAAGCTACATAAACTAGATGATCTTTCTTTTAAGGTAGACCACTTAGCCAATGAGGTAAAATTGCTAAAAATTGAAACTTCTCCTCTTACGGAGAGGGAAGTCATCCCTATTAATGCTACTCAAGTACAAATTAATGAAAATATTAGGATGATGGCTAAGCTAAAAGAAAGATGGGCTAGAGAAAGGGAGGGAGAGGAAAGAATTAAGAGCCTTCCTACCCACCACACTGTTGCTACTATCCAAGTTATTGAGGATGTTCACACTCTTAGCACCCAATGTACTCCTGGTCCCAATGGACCTATTAATGGTGATGCTATGACTTTAGAAGCTACCAAGCAAGAGAACCTTAAGGACACCACTAACACTTTACTTGATGCTCGTGACCTTGATTTTGATAATTGCACTCTTACCGAAGTTATTGATTTCCTTCACAAGATGTCTAAAGATCCCAACACTAGCACGCTTAATCTTGCCTTCACAGAGCATGTCACTAATGCTCTTATCAAAGCTAGGGAGGAGAAACTTAGAGTAGAAGCCTCCATACCTAGAAAGCTAGAAGACGGTTGGGATCCTATGATAAAAATTTATTTGAATGACTTCTCTTGTTATGCATTATGTGATGTTGGTGCTAGTACCTCTGTTATGCCCAAAAGGATATATGATATGCTTAAATTGAAACCTTATGATTCTTGTTCTTTTGGTGTTCGTCTCGTTGATTCTTCCAGAAAAAAACCTTTGGGGAGGATCGATGATGTTCTTATTGTTGTCAATGATAATTATGTGCCCGTTGATTTCACTATTATGGATATTGAATGTGATCCTTCATGTCCAATTATTTTGGGACGTCCCTTTTTGCGCACCGTTGGTGCTGTCATTGACATGAAAGAGGGTAATATAAAATTTCAATTTCCTCTCAAGAAAGGGATGGAACACTTCCCTCGAAAGAAGATCAAGTTACCTTTTGAGTCCGTTGTACGGGCTAGCTATTCTTTTACTCTTGATAAAACTTGACCTATGCATTATGCCTAGCTTAAAGGCATAAAAGAAAGCGCTTTTGGGAGGCAGCCCACAAGAATAAATTTTTTTCTTTTGTTGTGTCTTGATGTTGTTTACTGCTGTAGCATCATCATTGTATCTTTGCTTTTCATATTTGTGCCAAGTATAGCCTCTGATTGCTAGAAAGTTCAAAAGTTGTGAGGTGATGTCCAGGAAACAGATTCTGTCCTTGGATAGAAAAATTCGTATAAAATCACCAGATCATCTTTTTGGTCTGAATTATTTCGACAGCGTTCTCTATATAATTGTCTTTCGTGCGTCAGTTCTGAGTTTTTTGATTTGAGTTGAAGAAGTATCCTGAACAGGTCAATTACTGCCCGCTGTTCTGTTTTTCACAGATTCTGTCCTGTTTTGCCTTACCTTCACTTTGCAAATTAAGAACTTGCTTTTTCTTTGCAAAAACCTTTTGGCAATCTTGAGAAACAGTAGAACTTCAAGAATATACTTATTTCCAGCAAGGTATAATTATTTTATTAAGGGTACTAACCTCGCTAATCAGATTATGATGAGTTATGTATGAAGGGAGTTTTCAAGTGTGCGAGGGAAGATGATAAAAAGATTCAGGAGTGTCAAGCGCTCAAGCTTGGGGATGCCCCCGTGCACCCCCAAGAAATATTCAAGGAGACTCAAGCGTCTAAGCTTGGGGATGCCCCCGTGCATCCCCTTCTCCATCAACACTATCAGTTCGTCTTTCGTTTCGCTATATTTTTATCACTTCATGTGTTATGTGCTATGCTTGGAGCGTCTTGATTTTAGTTTTCTTTTTAGTTTTTCATAACGAGTCGGAACCCAGCATTCCTTTATGTGGGAGAGAAACATGCTCCACCTCTACCTAGAACATTACATAGAATTTTCATGTCTATCTATGCTGTGTGTATTCTTTGTCTTTTAATAGCTACTATCATACTCTGCTCTTAGTATTCATGCTTATCTTTTCAAGAGCTTTTATTTAGTTGGTTGCTTGAACTCTCTTTAATTACCATGCTCACCTTATTAAGAGAGTTTGCTTCCGTTGCATTGGTTAATGTGTCTATGATAAAGATGCTACTTTCATGATGGTGCTTAGTAGTTCAGGTTTTCTTATGGTTAATCTCAAATAGCTAGGGGGTTCCCAATGTGTTATTGGAGCACCAACTTGGTTTGTTTGCCTATGATGTGGTATGGTTTAGTAATATCTTCCTTCGAGAATTTATTTTGATTGACTTGGCGTATGCTCACGCATATTCAAGACTGTAAAGTAAGTCTGTCAAGCCTTGATGATCTTTTTTTTCTAAGTAGCGATATAACTACCATGCCAGATTCAATATTGCTTTGTCGCTCTGCATGATTATGACCGTCATTGCTCTCTTAGTTGGTCGCTCCCAGTCTTTTGCTAACCTTCACCTGCACTAAGCAAACTAACCATGCAATACATAGCTCATGGGAAAGTAGCCTAAAAACTATAGTGGTAAAGAATATGTTGCTTATGTATCTTATTTCTTATAAGTTGCTTGCTGAGCGGTAACCATGTTTCTGAGGACGCCATCAACTCTCACACTTTTGTTGAATATCATGTGAGTTGCTATGCATGTTCGTCTTGTCTGAAGTAAGGGTGATTTACCGTGGGTTGAATAACTATGCATATTGTTAGAGAAGAACATTGGGCCGCCAACCAAAGCCATGCATCATGGTGGAAGTTTTAGCTTGGACCTTAATCCTCAATCTCTTATGAGAATATGCTTATGCATTTAAGAGGAGTCCATCATCTATTTTCTATGTTGTCCCGGTATGGATGTCCTCAAGTTGAGATCTATCAAAAACGAGAAATCATATGCGATCTATCTCCTTGACCTTTGTACAGGTGGCATAGAGGTACCCCTTTGTGACACTTGGTTAAAACATTTGTAATGCAGTGATAACCCATGGGGATCCGAGCTAATTAGGACAAGGAGCGAGCACTATTAGTATTCGATGCATGAGGCTTGCAACTTATAGGATGTTTTATGCATGACACATATGAAGTACTACTACCGTTGACACAATTACTTCCATGTTTTCAAAATAAAAAGCTTTAGCACTTAACCTTTCTTTTACCTTTATGTTGAAGCACCAACTACTGAGAGCATGATTGTCATTCTGAGTGTAATGTGCATTGTCCCAAAGTAGCATTGTCTTTTGCATGATTGTGATATCGTTTATTCTGAAATGATTGTATCTAGTCATCACTTAAACCTTGAAGGTGCCCTTGCATTTATGTTTTGCATCACTAAAGGGGGCAAGCTAGATATCACTTTATCATATTTGCACGTCATGTTCATTGCAAATCTTTTGATGTTTCAGTTTCATGTTGTAAAACTTTCAGTCATTTGTGATTTTCTCTTGAGACAACTTAATTACTATAGAATCATTGTCTTGGTAAGCTTATGTCATATGACTATGAGAAAGTCCTATATGGATAATAGCATGTCACCATAGAAATTATTCTTGTTATCATTTACCTACTCGAGGACGAGCAGGAATTAAGCTTGGGGATGTTGATACGTCCAAAACGTATCTATAACTTCTGCTTGCTCCATGCCACTTTTGGGTGATATTGCTATGATATTCATACACTTCCATACACTTTTGATCATATTTGGACTAACTTACTAATCCAGTGCACCCCAGTGCCAGTTTCTGTTTTCGGTTGTTTTTGTATTTCAGGTTTTCACGTTTCGAGAACTGCCCAGAAAAATCCAGAAAAATTATATAAAAAATCAGCGATCCGGAAACAACACTGCGTCCGAAGGGCAGCCTGGGGGGGCCACAGGGGCTCCAGGCGCCCTGTGGG
>LR738709.1:3372968-3421195 GCA_902687465.1 Secale cereale | reverse complement strand
GTATGCTTGATAAAATGCAGTTCTCTTCTATATGAAAGAAATAAGATGAGAATGTCATTCTCAGAATGCGGTTCTCTTCTGTATGAAAACCCTGAGATCAGAATGTCATTTTGAGAAATGCAGTTCCCTTCGTCGAATAAAATCTGACATGACCGTGAATCAATATAGAATGCAGTTAGAAAAGAAAAAAATGTATAGTCAGACTAAGCTTCACGTACAGTGAGTGCAGTGCGTGGTGCGTTTAAAGCTTACAGTGCAGTACGCTTCGAGTACACAGTGCAGTGCGCTTAGTGCAAAAAAAAATGTAAAAAATTGAGCTCTCCTTAGCAGATATGGTTGATTTTCTATCTTCTAACACAATTTTTACAAAATTTTGAAACTCGACGACAAACATGTTGAATTCGTCTTTGCAGTCGCATGTGATAAGGTGAGATGCAGTGAGGATGCGTATATTTAAAAAAACTTGGCTGCTACTCATATGAGTGAATGCAGTGCGCTGCGAACATTTTACAATTCACAAGGAGGAGTTGGCTGAAAACTCCATTATGTACAAATTTGACATTGTCACTGTCTGCCACGAAAAGAAAAACACAAAAACTAACTAGACCGGTATATACAAAAGCACACAGCATGGTGTGAACAGTTTTGCAGATCGAGAACTACACACAGCGACCATACATTACTGTTTACAAAAAGTTCTGGAGCACACACGAAAAAGACATCAACGCACATACAAAAAGATCTGCTATCATTTATGCTTCATCCTGCTCCTGCGAATCCAGTTTTGGAGAAAAGCCAAGAGAAATGCATATATTTCTTAGATCCTCCGGGAACTCGGTGACTATGACCATGTTTTCGGGGTGGAACAGGATCTGGAACAAAAACTCAGCCTTCCAATCCTGAAGAACAGCTTCCTGCGATGAAGCAAAAATAAAATAAACAAATATACAACATCATCTACAAAAAAGAAACTGACAAAAAAATATATCAAGGAATGAGGGATTATTATTGGGTTAAAAAAAGATACTTACATTACGCTTTGCGAATTTCACAACAAAGCTTTTGCCGTCATAAAACTGAGCCATCTTCAGAACAAAAAAGCCGCACTCGTTGGGGCCCTGCTCAGGGGAGCCCAAAAAGCTAGCTTTCTTTGAAACATCGACCCAGTCTACCGACTCCTTTCTCTTGTACTCCTTTTCTCCGTAAACCTTCTTCAACAATGCAGTCATCCTGATCATCTGGTGGAAATAAGAAAAAAAAACAAAAATACACATCACAACAAAAATTGTTCAACACGCGCACGCATGAAAACAAAGAAGAAAGGTGAAAAAAGGAAAAAATTTACCATTCCAGTACGGTCGCTCTGGTATTCATACTTATGCCACCTCGTCGTTTGATCAACCGGTCCACTGTACCTCCTAGTCTCATGAATGTCAAGGGTCTCGCGGTGCCTATTCATCGTGTATAGCGAATAATGCTGGTCTTTCATTCGTGGTAACAGAATCTGATTTTGTTTCATCAAATTTGTTATGGGTTTGATGAGTGAAAAAAGGATGACTGGAAAAAATTAGGAGAGAAAATAAGTACATAAGGCTGAACAAAAGCAAATCTGATAACTTACTAATTTGCAATCAAGAAGGTTCTTGTCATCACGAACATAAAGTTTGTTAAACTTGCCGTGGACAAAAGGCGACACAACATTTCCATCTTTATCTCTATCCGCGTGATCATTCATTTGAAGCACATACTGCGTGTGGGTAATTCACAAAAGAACGTTAATGCAATTCCCCTTAAGATGTTCGCTCCGACGCTTAATCAAAAAACGGATCACGCTTCTCTAAAAAACAGTATGCAGTTCACAATTTCCCCATAATTTGTTTCATTTAAGATACATGGGTTAAACACACAAAAAATAAATGTATGCAGTTCAATACATTCTAAAACACAAATTATTATGCACTATTTACTGCAGTTCACTCGAGCAGAAAAAAAGAAAAAAAAGGGAAAAAGAGAAATACCGGGATAAACAAAGGGGACGGCAGAACGCGTTCGCCAGATCGATAAACCACATTCATATGCTCGTCATTCTTCCAGTACCTGATGATATGATCCATAAATTCTGAGTCCATAAAACGACCTCTAGTGAAAGTTAAGAACATGTAGTCCACATTCACAGTGTAGACTTCAATAGGGTTCCTGTGCATGAAAAGCACGCACCTGCACAAAAGAAACGGCGAAGGTGGGGGGTTTAGGAGCACAAAAGCAAAAACACAGAAGAACATTACACACATTAAAAATCAAAAAGCGAAAAAACTAACGAAAAAATAACTGACTCGCTGTATTTCTGCCTGAATGGTGTGCTCGTGATGAGTTGCAAGACTTTCCTCATCTCCGCAAGATAGCTGAATCTCGCAAGATTCAACTTCTGTACAGGAGATCGAAACTTTGATGGCTTCTGCACAGGCCTCTTATTTGATAGAATTAGTGCCTCGCTGTCCGTCGGGTGTTCCACAGCTGCGCTCCTGGTCCTCCTAGGCACTGGTGGTGGCCTCTCAGAATCATCATCGCTATCTTCAGCATTCAGAGGGCTCACTTCTTTCTTCCCATGCTTGACATTGACAGGAGATTTCTCAGGAGCTTTTTCGTTCGTAGTGCCGCCGCCACTCCTCAACCTCTTACACACAGGCTCTTTCGCAAGCTTAACGGGGGGTTCATCAAGGGCAAGTTTCTGAATCGTTGGAGTGTTAACCTGAGTTTCAAACAAGGAAATACCACCTTGGTGTGCGCCTTCGTCAAAGCCTGCACAAAAAAATGGATAATGAGCAAATCGAAAAAGAATCATCAAGTTCACTAAGTAAAGTCATTTTAAACATGTGAATGGGGTTCTACTAAAAAGCTTAACAAAAGTAGCGGACCTCCCTCTCTGTATCAATGAAGTTCACTTAATAAAAAGGGTGTGTGACTGAAAAACTGTAATAAACTTCTTTAAAAATTAAAAGTGATGTCAGGTCAAGACAGCAATGCGACGAGGTCAGCCAACTATAGAGCATCGCCTTCCTGATGTAGCCAATGTGCTCCTTCCCAACCTTGGCAATCGTTTCACCATCCCAGGTCTGCATGAATTGGAACATGTAAAATCCACAATCATGCCTGCAAGAAAACCAACACAAACACATTACTAATGCAGTTCACTCAGTAATGAAGTGCTACTAATGTTAGTAAAACAATGCAGCTCCATACACACAAGAAACCGAGGGAGAACAACCAATAACACATTAGTAATGAAGTTCGCTCAAGGGAAAAGGTGCTTCTAATTTAGTAAAAACAATGCAGCTCACTTACACCAAAAATCTGAAGGGGGAAAAAGAAAAAAGGAGAACAAGTACAAACCTGTTTCCCTGTTGCGGGACATTAATATGAGTCAGCGCAAAGCCGTCAAGGGTGGGAGGGTTCAACGGCTCATCGCAGCTTGTGCTGCCATCTTTCCAAATTTTTTTGATGTTCCTGACCATTTTCCGGAAGACAAGATTTGCAGCAGCGCTGTCTCCTTCGTTCAATGAGTCGAGAAACTCAAAACGCTTCTCTCGCGGTTCAAAGTGACCAAGCAGTAGTGGCCTATCGCGTCCTTCATTGTTGCAGGAGGAGGGTCAAATGTTGCAAACATAATCTGAAATAAAAAAAGAATAAAACAAACCAGATGAGAAAATAGAAAAATAGAAAACTTATTTTCAAGATGACGACAAATGGTCAAAATGCGTTACCAAGTTTTTCTTGTCCGCACGTTCGTCTGCGGTTGAAGAAAACGTCTTTTTCAAAGCCCTATTTGTGCCACCGCCGTTCCAAATGAAATTCCGCAAAAAAGACAAAACCAGAGAGTTAATGAAAATGCTTATAGCACAAATAAAAAATGGATGAGGGGATAAAATATAAATTAATGAAAATGCTTACACATAGGTTGTATGGGACAATCATCGTTTGAGATCCTTTGAACCTCTCAGCTAGCATAGAGACGCCAATGTTTGTGAGGCGCGTGCTCAGCGTTCCATACGACCAAAAAGACTCACCAACATGACTGATAGTAATATCACCAAACTCGCCCTTGAACGCAACTAGATGCCTTCAGACAAGAAGAAAAAAGCCCAGCAAAAAGTGATAAGATGGGTGCGTCCCTGAAAAATTAACATATTAAATAACCGGGGCGTAAGACAAAAAATGTCATACTGCTTCTTCTTGTCCCTCCTAGCCCTCGTAACAGCGTCATATAACTCATTGTATCTTCTCATAAGAGCTGGATCAACCCTTGAAGGAGTAACAATAGGTAATTCCTCATCTGCATACAGAGTGGGAACGATATCAGATAATAAAACACACACGGTCCATTTCGCAACCGGGAAAGAACAAAAATAATGCAGTTCGATTACCTTCGGTTTCAGAATAAACTTCCCGTGGCTGCTCATATACATCTTCGCTGAGCGTCAAGTGCTCCAGCCCGATAATATCATCGTCAAGCGGCGCTTGATTGCTCATGTCCTGAGAGAGTCTTGGCTGTTCCTCTTCAGAACCAATCGAAACTGTCTCAGCTGGGACTTTGGTTGTCTCGGCTGGGAAAGCCAGATTGCCAACAGATTGCTCGGGGGCGCGAGGGACAACACAAAATTTCTCAGGCACCTCATCGCCAAGCAACAAAACAGTAGGCCCAACAACACCATCAATGCCAGCGGATGTCCCCGCATCGGCAAATCCGACTCTAGGAGTTCCTTCTGTCTCTTCTACAATTTCAACTATAACACCAGGAGCTCCTTCTTTCTCTTCATGCTTATCACAATCCACGATGTCCTCCTTTCCTTCTCTCTCTTGTGCCTTATCAGCCTCAACAGGACACTCCCCTCCTTCTCTACCTTCTGCCTTATCAACCTCCGCATCAGGCTCCTACCCTCCTCTCCCTTCCACATTATCATCCTCAATGTTGCGCTCCGATTGGATTTCAATATTTAATCCGCAGTTCTGATGAGTTACAAAATAAAACACATTACACAAAAAAGATAGAATGCAGTTCACTAATAAAACAGACCATGAAGCTCCCATGAAAAATAAAAAATAAAACACAAAAATGCAAAAATTCTCTATACTCACCAGGGAAGTGTCGCCTTCCATCTCTTTACACTTGTCAGCCTCCTCGTCCTTGCCAGCGTCACCCTCTGCCTCCTTCCCATGTATTTCCATGTTCGATTCGGCATCCTAAAATACATTAAAACATAAATAAAACTATTATCCAAATCTGCAGTTCTACAACTAAAAAACCAACACCAGATCATGCAGTCCACTGCTAAAAAAGATGATGCTTCTTCTCTAAACAACAACTGCAGTGCACTACCACTACTGGTGCACAAAATACAAAAAAGTTAAAAACTGCAGTTCGCTGCCACTGCTGGTGCAAAAAATATGATTGTTTGTTTTGGACACTACAAAAATTAAACAATGAAGTTCACTGTAACAAAAAAAAGGAAGAAATCAAACCTTGTCGATGACGACTTCGTCAATAGGATTGTCTTTGGCAGTTTCGTCAACGGGGGGCAATGGCCTGTCAAACAAATAATCAGAATCAATACCATCGTGGTCTTGGTGGTCATCATCACGACAAGCGTTAGCCTTAGAAGATTCTCCTCCACACTGCGAAAAGAACAAAAGGATGCAAAAAACAAATAGTCAATGCCACAAACACACAGAAAAAATAGATAACAAATATGGGTAAAAAAACTCTTCACATATGGAAAAAAGACATACATCCACATCTGCGGGATCGGGCAAAGAAGGCCGGACAACATCTTCATGCCTGTTCATTTCCTTCACAATTGCATCAGCTTCCTGCTCATACGTAGCACACCTGTCGTCCTGAGACTGCTTAAACTAAACGAATGAAGACCTGATATTCGTAACAATCTGCTTAAGGAATTCAAGCTGCCCACGGTCAAAGTTATGAGCGGCCTCGATTTCTGCTTCAGAAGGGCCTTTGCCTTCAGGAAACAACCCAGCAATATTCCTCATCCTGGAACCGGATGTTGGGAAATCACTAGTTATATTGATGACCCTGTCGAGAAGCTCATCGACCTGAACAAATTTATTACGATCAGCAGAAGCATGGCCAGAAAAACCTCCAGCAGCCGCCCTAGCAAAACCACGACCCCGTCGAATTGGAGCCGCCCTAGCAAGAGGCTCACAAAACATTTCAGGTGCTTCGGCAACTGCAGTCCGCTTGTACACAATGTCCGCTTCCGCCTTCCACTGAAAAAATTGAACAAAAAAAGAGATGCAATTCACAAAAAAAAACTACATAAGAGGTTCACATTTAGCATGCGCGAAAAAAAGGAATAAAACAAAAACAAAGGCTCGCTATGCACTCACCGGCAGCTTGCCAAACTTGTAAGAGTCCAGGTGTATCTTTCCCCTGGCAATGATGTCGGCGTTGTGAATCTTCTTCAACTGCACATGGGACAGTATTGCGGTGCGTGTCGTGCGTTTATCCATAACCGATACTTTTCGAAGATTCAACGAATCCAGGTACACGAACAGGGGCATGATGGTGCAACCCTCAGCGTAGTTCTGCTTGCTCCCTTTAGAATTCCAATTGTACACAGCGGCATGCAGCTCGTCGACAACAAGCTGACAAAAGTCCAGGCTAGCCATAGATGAAATATCCAAGTTTTCAACCATAGCAGCTACCCTGGACAACCGAGTTGTGGGGCTGGGACAAAGCAAGCACTGGAAAACAATGAGAAAAAAACCTTCACCGTCTTATTAACATTCGCAGGGTCCGCAGCCAGCGTGCGAAGTAAAATAAGCATGTCCTTCGCATCTATGCTACGAGAACGGTTGAAACCAAGTTCATCCTTCAGATTAGTCAGCGAATCATCATGACCGCTGGCAGCAGGCCTGGGAGCAGTGTGAGAACCCATAGGGAAATCAAAAATGTGATGGACAGCCTCGCGATTGATTTCCAGAACCTTGTTTGGCCCGCAGTCCAATCTCATCGTATCAGGGTCGATCTTTCCCATCAGCTTGCACATCAAAACACGAGAAACATTCTTCTCTAATTTCAAGTCAAAGACAATGCCAAAACCTGCTTGCCACACCAAAGTTCTGTGCGCCTCACCCAGCAAAGCGACAGCTTTGATTACGTTTGGAATGGACAGCCGAACAGTCTTGTTAAAACGCCATTCATGTGCAACATCATCTTCAGACCTCTTCCTCTTCGTACTCTTAGCAGTCTGCAAACAAAAGAATAAAAAATGCAGTTCACATCAGCAAACTCATGCCAAAACAACTTAAAAAACAGAAAAAATAAATAAATAGCGTATACCTTACTAACATCAACATCCTCCTCATCAGAATCACTGTCCAACGCTTCTTCAGCTGCATTTTCCCGCGCAAGCCTAGATCGACGCTCAGAATCAACACCAGAGTGATCGTTCGCGCATGTCCGCTTTCCTTGAATCCCACCCACATCAACCTCGGCGTAATTAGGTCTCTTTGAGTAATCAACACGCTGGCTCCGGCGTGGAGAACTTAAACCTTGCTCTGCAACAGTGTTGAGTTTCCTCTTCACAGGATTCTTTGCGGAGGCAAACTTAGCAGACTTCTTTGAATCTACAGTCCTCCTTCCTATCTCCTTACCCTCCTCAAACTTTACTTGCTTTGCCCTATGAGCCTTCACGAAAGTATTACCGAGCGCAATTGCTTTCTGCCTTCTCCTCTCAACATCAGCTGCAATCTGATCAGGGACCATCCAATCCTGTGTAACTGGCTCTGTGCCATCAACAGATTGCGACTGGGTTTCACTCAGTTCAGGTGGAATGCTGCCCTGATCAGATGTACCGCCACCGACAACATCGTCTGTGAAATTACGTGTAATCAAATAGTTAACACCACCACCCCCTGACCCACCAGGAGATAAAACTGTGGGTGAAAAAACATAAGAAAGATATGTGTGTGAGAGGGAGAGCTAAACTTAATGCAGCTCATATCAACTTGGAAACACAAAATGTAGAAATGCAGTGCTCTTTTCCAGCAGTTTATGTTTAACAATTAAAAACATAACAGTAAACCTAAAATACAGTTCATGTCGCGTGAATATCATATTGACGCGTGTCCGAAAATGGACATTGATAAAGGGATATATGATGCAGTGCACTAATTCGTTCAGTGACCAATTGACCACATATAAAAAAGAAGTGTGCTTAGATATACAAAACAAAACAAATTCATGCAGTTCTGTGAGAGGCAAAAACTAAAACTTAATGCAGCTCATATCAATTTGGCAACCGCATAGTGGATAGACAAAAAAAATACAAAGAAATGTCCAAATGCAGTGCTCTTTTAGCAGTTTATGTTTAACAATTAAAACATAACAAGTAACTTAATGTCGTTCCAAAAAAATAAAAACAATTAACTTGAGGCATGTCATATCAGTTTGCCACATGTATGAAAAAATGGGACTTGCTAAAAAGGATTCTAAGATGCAGTGCACTATTTCGTTCAACAAAAGAAGTAAATTGACCCTGAATGAAAAATGCAGTTCACTTTGATGTAGTTACCAGATGGGGAAGCCGTTCTAACTGGTGACGCATCAATTGGGGAGGAAGAAGCCATGTTGTGTCTGCAATCAGAAAGGGATAATAATTAAACCCTAGACAGCAAACCCCAAAAGCAGGCAGAGAAAAACTTTCAATCCATAGGGTGTTGCAATTTCAAGCATACAAAACAACCTTAAGAAGAGAATGCTGGCTCGAAAAATAACCCTAGCACAAGATCTGGAATGGATTGGGGGCGATTTGGGGCTCACCGTGGGACAATGTGACGGCCGGACGAGGCGGGTGCGGACGGCGACGGCGGAGGAAGCGCCCTACGGACGGCGGCGGCTGCGGGCGTCGACATTGTCCACCACGAGAGAGCCCCTACGGACGGCGGCGGCTGCGGGCGTCGTCGCTCTCCACCACGAGAGCACGAGGGCGGGGGGATTTCTGTGCGGGCGCGGGGAAGAGGAAGCAGAAGGGGGCAAGGGGGGCTGCAAGAAAAGTAGAAGAAAACAGAGAGACTAAATGAATAAAAGGCCGACAGGCCCACAGGTCATAGGCAAAAAATAAAAAAATGTCTCGGTTGTAACACGATGCAGTTCGCTTACGGAAAACGACTCGGCTTCTGAAGCGATGCAGTTCGCTTATGGAAAACGATTCGGCTTTTGAAGCGATGCAGTTCGCTTACGGGAAACGATTCGGTTCGCCTGCCCTAAAGTAAATGCGCCCACTATTGCACGAAGCGCCGCGCCCCCGCTCCTCTATCCGGCCGGTTGCAAGCCGCGCGAAGGCCACGATCATCACGAACCCACGATCGCCAACACGGTTGGGGGACGAGATCGTGGCCTCGGCAGAAGTTGCTACCGCTCCGCTTTAAATCCCGCGCTCCATCAACCTGACCGTCCGCACAAACACACAACGCTACCCTTCCTCCTCCTCTTTGCAGCCATGGGGTTCACCAGGACCTACGACGAGGTGCATGCGCACGGGAAGACAAAGCTGAAGGTGATCTACACCACCGACGTGGACGCCATGGCGATGTACGTCGAAGAGTACAAGATAGTTCTCCAGCGGCGCCGCCAGAAGATCGTCGGCATCGACGTCGAGTACACACCCAACAAGACCAGAGCGGCCCTGATTCAACTATCCATCGGCAAGTACCACCCAGTGCTTCTTTTCCAGGTATGTCGTACATTGGGCGAGAGATGCATCCCCTTCGACAGGTTCCTCGGCGACCCAAGGTAAGCAATTCTTTCTGCCGAGTATGTGTTGCAGTTCTATATGCCTATGTATGCAGTTCTGAAAGGTATAACTTGTTGTTCACTTTCCTTAGGTTCGAGTTTGATGGCTTCTCCATCGATCAGGACAAGGAGAAGCTTTCACGCTGCAACCTCCACATCCCCAACTTCGTCGACATCCAGACGAACAGGAGGGTGCCTGATGGAACGAAGCCACTCGACTCGCTTGGCGATGTAGCTGCTGCCATCATCGACGACGAGTACGCAAGCATGAAGACAAAGATGTCAGACCACGACCACAGCACGAGGCACGTCGAGTATGCTGCCAAGGACGCCTACACTGCGTTCGAGGTATGGAACCGAATCACCACAATGCAGAAAGGCCTCACGCGCGCTGAAAAAGAGAAGACCAGGAAGCACCCGAGGTTATCCTGGAGGGTGGGGGGCAAGGGGGGATCAACTTCCACCTCCAACTCCAACGGTTGCAACTGGTGAAGCAGGCCAGATGCTGATAGCCAAGGATTCCTGTCGCAAGTGCTCGATTAGTTTCCTTCTGCTTATGTAGATTAGTTTGCTTTCGTTTTAGTTTGCTTTGGGACAATGTTTGCTTATGTTGCGTTAGTTTGCATGATGATGTACTTTGTTAATTATGAGCGCAGAACCTTGGTTTCTATCTATCTACAATATGCAGTTCTCAGTAGTCTGTTTTCAGTATGTATATTGCTTCAAACTGCCGCTGTAGCTAGGATACACATAAAAAACAATCTATCAAAGCAGTTCACAAAGAGTATTCTTTCACAAAACTGCTTCTATTATAATGGTTGATGCAGTCCTCTTTTATTAAAAAAACTCTATTTCCGTATGTGGATTAAAAAAAAGCTCGGTGGGTGTTTCCAGTATGTATGTTCTTCAACTGCTGCTGCTCATAGGATGCACATGAAAAACTATATGTCAAAAGCAGTTCATTTATACTCAGAATTCTTATAGGAAATACACTAGAAGCCACACAAAAATGTCAAACTATTACAACAAAAATGTCTCATGCTGCTGCTGCTCAAGCAAGACTGATCTAAAGCAAATTTAACTTGATTTCCAAACACTTTGCATGCCTATAAAACATAGCCATGACAACATCCCCAGCCTGAAGACCAGCTTCCTCCACAAATTCCTTCCAGCCATCTTTGAGAACCAAACAATCATCAGAGCCAACAGAATACATAATATCAACATCATGATATCCATTCTTGCTAACCAAGACCAAATTAACACAGCTTTATATTACCCTGACTAGATCAGAAGGGAATTTCTGCAAGCAAAACAACAAGAACAGAAAAAATAAGAACAAATAAGAAAAAGATTACAATCTTCAAAAACTAAATTGCTGCTACAATCTTCATAAAAAATATTGATGTCAACATATAATAATATTGACTAGCCAAAATTGCTGCTGCTCCTACAATGTTCATAATAAAACTACTATGTGAAAAGCAGTTCACTTATACTTAGTGAAAATTTTTTCTTCAGAAACTAATACTGCTACAAAAATTCAGATAGTGTTAACTACAAACAACACATGAAAAACAATATGCGATAAATACATACCCATGAATCACTGACATCATCGTCACTCATCTGATGGACGAATGGAGCCCGAAATCCAATACCTGAAGAATAGAGAAGGGAACAGAGCACGCTGTGCCGCTACCTCTGGTTCAGAACCAAACCTTCAGAAAAAACGCATGTCTCCAGCATGGGCTCCAACCTTGCCAGGCAGCCGCACGAGCAATCCATTGCCAGGCGTAGGGATCTGGTTGGGAGAAAAACATATCGAGGAAGAGTGGCGCCGCTAGTGATAAGGTGAGATGGAAGCCGCCAGGGATAAGGTGGGAGGGGAGCCAATTGACCCACCAATATATATATATGTGTAAAGACACAACACAAAAAAAACGACAAATAAAGCAGTGCGGTACATAACAATGTGCATTTCACATTGCATATTACTGCAGTCCACCGTGCTTGACCAAGCAAAAAAACTTATTAAACTAGTCCCCCACACCCCCGTGGCTATAATGCAGTTCATACAGGCTCGCATTGCATATTAATGCAGTTCGCCGCGCTACAAAAATTCACCGCGCATTGCATATTACTGCAGTTCACCGCGCATTGCATATTACTGCAGTCCACCGCTCTTGACCACGATTCGCAGACAAAAAACACAGCCTGCAATGCAGTTCTAACAACTATATAATGCAAAACAATCTCAAAAAACATCTTGAGTAACGACCGGAGCTAGTGGCGCCCGCAAAAAACATGGACAAAAAGTTAAATGCTTCAAAATTAACAACTTAATCCGCTCCAATTCATACGGATAGGATCAAAGGCAGCACATAATTGCCGAAAACAACAGAAAATTACATACAAAACACAACAATTTCGATCCGGACGGGGAAGGACAGAGAACTGACATTTTTGCGCTAGAACAGAGAGATACTCGACCAATTATACTAAAATTTCAATCCTATTAGCAAATTAATCTGTCGTGGAATAACACAAACATGAAGGCGAAATTGGTAACACACTAGGACCACGCTATAAAATCGAATACGAACAGCCAGCAGCAGGATGCGAAACTCCTGCACGAGCGGAAGAACGGACGCAAATCCGCCAAATCAAACGATTTTCGTCGTTTTCTCGCTGAATTCAGTGTTTAATCACATATTAAATCAGCGCACACACAAATAAACCAATAGAAATCGATCAAACTAGCAGAAACGCTGCTCCATGAAGGTTTCCTGCTGCCCCTCTATGTGGTTCGCAGCAGAAGAAGGAAGTAGTGCGCATAGCTTTCCAATGCAGTATTTCAATGCAGTTCAGAAGTGTTATGAGAATATTATTCTCATAATGTTATGAGAATAGACCGGCTGTATATATATATTGACCCCCTTCTTCAAATTAGATCTTTCGGATGCGGGATGAACTCCTACCACCAGATCGTTTGCGAGCAATTCAAGAGGAATTGGCGGCATTCTTCATTAACCACGTGATCGCTGAAGACGGAGAATACTATGTGGACCACGCGTCCATATGATAGGAGATTATATTTGTAAGAGATAATTATTGTATATATGTACCCGGTAGTGTCGGATAGATATACGAGAACTTGTTGTTCGACCAATCTCTCGGAGAAGGAGAGGTGGTCGATATCACTTCTCTCTGTATGCATATATATGTTGATGACGATCTTCTGTTTCCTTCGTTCGCTTACTAGCTAGCTAGCGTGTCTAGTCCTCTCTATACGTATGTATAGTACGTAGCGTCGACCAAGCTAGTTAACACAATATATGAAACACCTAAATTAACCTCCCAAAACCCCCAAATCCCCCCCCCCTTCAAAAAAAAAACAAAAAAAAACCAGCCACAGAAATGCTGATGCGTGGATGCCTATTGGTCCCGGTTGGTGCCACCAACCGGGACCAAAGGCCCTCCTGCCTGGGCTCCGTGCACAGGCCACGTGGAGGCCCATCTGTCCCGGTTCTTGTTTGAACCGGGACTAAAGGGCTAGGGCATTAGTACCGACCCTTTAGTCCCGGTTCAAGAACCGGGACAAAAGGCCCTTACGAACTGGGACAATAGGCCCGTTTTCTACTAGTGAGAACAAGTGCCAACGATCGCCAAGTTGATCAAGAAGTAATCCTAACTACTCACGATCAAACATAACCCCACCGTGTTCACTTCCCGAACCCCTTCGGAAAGAGACCATCACGGTTACTCACGCAGGTAGTGTATTATGAACATGGTGTCAAGTTATATACAACCGGATATTAACAAATTCCCATCTGCCACATAACCGCGGGCACGACTTTCGAAAGATCAAACCATGCAGGGGTGTCCCAACTTAGTCCATCACAAGCTCACGATCTGCGGAGTCACAACTCCAAGGTGGGAAGACCCGAGTATTCTCGGAATCCCGTGCTCAAGATATTCCGACAAAGGTAAAACTAATCCAGCAAGACCTCCTGGTGTGCCGACACCCTAACAGTAGCCGCGCGTATCTAGTCTCAGGCCACGACCGGATAGGTCAGCCTACAGGAAAATACCAGCCCTGGGGTTTCCCCAAGGTGGCCCTGCAGTCCGCCCAGTTTGCACCAACACTCATGAGGAGCATTGGCCCGGGTTGTTAATTAAGAACTCGGGTTTGCAACGCCCTATGCAAGTTTTAGTTATTAGGCAAATGTAAAACCAATGTTGGGCCTTGCTCGAAAATCTTTAGCCCTAAGCGAGTTATCAAGGGGCCCATAAACCCCAACCGTGTTAGGGACACAAAATCAAGGAACATAACACCGGTTTAACGGTTGCTAGGGTGGCATGAGTGGAACAAGACACCAAGCAAGAGGCTTAGCCTTCCACCCATTACCAATATATAGATGATTTAGATAACATTTTATATATTGTGATATCCCAACAATAACTTCATCATGAAGCGAGAATCTTCAAGTCTTCACCTGCAACTAACAACGCTATAAGAGGGGCTGAGCGATGCTTACGTAGCCAGACAACAGTTTGCTAGGTGGGTGGTTAGAGAGTTTCATGGCAACAATAGGAGGGCTGACAAGCAGACATAGGCATCGAGGAAATATCTTAAGAGCGAGACATGTAGCATAGGCAAATATATTAGTGATATCTTGCAATGGTCATCTTGCCTGTTGATTCCATGGAGGGATCGTAACCTTGCTCCTCAAACTCAGCCTCGGTAGGAACCTCGTACTCCGAATTGGCTCCCGGCTCTACCCAACACAAGAACACAACAACGTCACAATATCAAACACGATGCAAGTCATAACAAGGGATGCGAGTAAGATGTGCGTATGCATGCGGATACTCTTGAGCCTAAGGAGAAGATGATGGAAAAGGCCTTATCTTGGGAAACCAAGCAAGCCACTGGATAGAGGGGAAGATTTCGGTTGAAATCGATATAAAGATCACCGGAAATGGACGCACGGTTTGCAAATGACAAGCAAAACAATATTCAAGCAAAACTGTAGTTTACAGCAACATGGCATCTTTGGAGCAAGAAATAATTATTCTACAGCACTTAAACTTGGAGACAAAGGGCATGGATGTGAAATAGACATGATACTTAACAAGCATGAACTTAGAACACACCCAAAAACCTACTGGAACATAATTAACCAAGCATCGCAAGTTGCAATAAATTTACAGAATTCTCAGACTTCGTGAAAATTACAAGGCATGGCAGAATTACAACCGAATGGAATGTTTACAAACTTGTGCAACTCAACACAAAGCATGGCATGGCAATTTAAGGTAACACACAACAAGAAGACATATTTGAGAAGCTACTCAAAGCAAGAACATGCTTATAGGATGCTTGGAACACTAGCTACACACATGGCAAAACTGAACTTGTTGATAACATGCTGACAGCTACATCTTATAGTCACTTGAGAGCATGAAAACAACAAGTTACAGCAAGCCATCATGCAAACAAAGGCATGGCAATAACGTACATAACATGCTCTTCAAGAATAACCACATTGCTACTTCTACAACATACTAGAATATGCCCCAAACACCATGGCAAAAGAGCAAAAGTTTATCCAGACTTAGCAAACTCTGGGCATGTTGACAGATAAATTTTATAGCAACTTGAGGGACTCATAATAACAATCTACAACATGGCATCATGGCAAACAAGTGCATGGATAGCTAGAGCATGACATATACTTCAATGAACATCCATTGGATAACCCTTAACATGCACAACAAAGACGGTGGCAACATGGATACAAAGAAATAAATTTAACAGATTCACACTTAGAAGAAATTTACAACATGATGACATGTTAACAAGCTTGTTGCACCCATATCAAGACATATCATGGCATGAAAATGAATCCATCATGTAGAGCACATACTCAAGAGCAAAACTCATGTTGACACCTAGCTCATATGACACATGGATAAATAAGCACAAGCATGGCAAAACATCATCTCATAACAAGTCCAGAAACTTATTAGCCAAATGCACTTTTGCAATAGAGATAAACATGGCTATATGACACCTAACATGAATGCTACAGCAACCATCATGTAGAGCATTTCACAACGAAGATCTGGACATATCATTCACTCCAATCGGACCAACATGCACAAAGTTATCAACTCACGAACATGGCAACAAATTTACACAGACAACTAGTTACAGCAACATGCACTCTTGCCACGAAGATTGAGTCAACAATATGAACTCTAACATGCATGAAACTAGTACTAACATGTAGAGCACGACGAGACAAACATTTCGACATATCGTACGCGCAAAACGGAGCTACGAGCACGAAGTTATCACATGGCAAAGAGGGCAAAAAATTTACATGGATCTGGGACTTAGTGGAATTTAACCTCCGCGAAAAGTCAACGCGGGACCGAGGTATTCCGGGACGGGGATATCCGGGCGTTTGGATCGGGGACCGGTGGATCTGGTCCCGATCCGCGGGATCTCGCCGGAGTTGGGGAAGATGGCCGGAGGCTCGCCGGAGTTGGGTGAGAAGAGGCCGGCGGTGGCGGATCCGGCGAGGTGGCAGCGGGGAAGACGAGGCCGGCGAGGAGACGGTGCAGCGGTGCTGGAGAAGTGGTCGGGGCGGCGTTGCCCACGGCGGCCGGCGGCGGCGGCGCGCGGAGGCGGCGGCGGAGCTTGGCCCGAGGCGGCGCGCGGCGGCGATGTGGAGGCGGCGCGGCGGCGGTGGAAGCCGGCGGGGTCGAGCTCGCCGGGGGCGGAGGCGCGACCGCGGCGGCGGGCGGTCCGGCGGGTCTGGTGGCGGGTCGGCGGTGGTCCGGCGGCGGGGTCCGGCGTGGTCCGCGTGGCTGAGGTGGCGGCGGTTGGAGGCGGTGTGAGGTCGCCCGACCAATCGGGGGTAGCCATGTGGCGGCGGGGATGACGTGGCAGCCCCTGATTCGTTGGAGTGATGTGGCAGCGGGACTGACGTGTCCGGCGGCTGCGCGGACGTGTCCGGCGCGTGGAGGGAGAGAAAATTAGGGTTGCACCGGGATTTTGGGGTTAGGGACTGATTTATAGATTCTGGGAGCTAGGAAGGTCCAAATGGGGTGCGGTTTTCGCCCACACGATCATGATCCGACGACCGAGAGGATGGGATTGGTTGTGCTGGGTTAGTGAGCTGTTGTGGAGGGGTCTTGGGACAAAAGGAAGAGGAGCTTTTGGCCCACTAGGTTAATCGTTGGAGTATCAAACGAACTCCAAACGCGATGAAACTTGACAGGAGGCCTACACGTACTAAAACAACAACGCACGACAAGTCTCACCTCACTCTGAGAACGTTACATGGCCACATACGAAAGAAGAAATCGGGGGTGCCATGGGCACGTGTGTGAGTGTCGGAACTCGAAACGGACAACGGGAAGAAACGAGTGTGACAGGGTGCAAGTGACAACACGAATGAAATGCAATGCACATGATAACATGACATGGATGAAATGCACACACGCACACGACAAAACGAAGAAACCCGAAATGAAAGAAGAGCCTAGAATGGAATTAATGAAGTCAACGTTTCATATGTTGCCATAAATGGAAAGTATCACATAAGGGGTGTTACAAACTCTCCTACACTACAAAAAGATCTCATCCCGAGATCTAGGACTGGAAGAAGGAAGGATACTCGGAACAAAGGTGATCTTCTCGTTACCACGTAGCTTCTCGGTCGGTATGGTGTGACCACTTTACTTTCAGGAACTTGATGGACTTGTTGCGGGTCTTGCGCTCAGTTTCTTCAAGAATAGCAACAGGGTGCTCACGATAAGACAAGTCTTGTTGAAGATCAATCTCCTCGAACGGAATGGTGCGTTCAGGTGTCTTGAAGCACTTGTGGAGTTGAGACACGTGAAACACATCATGAACATTTGTAAAGTTGGAGGGAAGCTCGAGTTGGTAGGCTAGATCGCCTCTTTTGCCAAGAATCTTGAAAGGGCCCACGTATCCAGGAGCAAGTTTGCCTTTGATACCGAATCTTTGGGTGCCTTTCATACGAGAAACACGGAGATAGACATGATCTCCAATGTCGAAAACCAAATCACGATGCTTGCCGTCATAGTAGCTCTTCTAACGCGATTGAGCGGCTTTGAGATTCTCACGCATGACTTTGCACATTTCTTCGGCTTCTGTGATCAAATCATTACCAATAAGTTGACGTTCACCTGTCTCGGACCAGTTGAGCGGGGTACGACACTTTCTTCCATAGAGGATTTCAAAAGGAGCTTTGCCGACACTTGCTTGGAAGCTGTTGTTGTAGAAGAATTCGGCAAACGGGAGACAATCTTCCCATTTCATACCGAAAGAGATGACACTAGCTCTTTGATACGTCCAAAACGTATCTATAATTTCTGCTTGCTCCATGCCACTTTTGGGTGATATTGCTATGATATTTTTACACTTCTATACACTTTTGATCATATTTGGACTAACTTACTAATCTAGTGCACCCCAGTGCCAGTTTCTGTTTTCGGCTGTTTTTGTATTTCAGGTTTTCACGTTTCGAGAACTGCCCAGAAAAATCCGAAGAAAATATATAAAAAATCAGCGTATCGGGAACGACACTGCTTCCGAAGGGGAGCCTGGGGGGGGGGGCACAGGGGCCCCAGGCGCCCTGTGGGCGCGCCCCCCCTGGGCCGCGCCGGGGGGCGCCTTGGCACCCCGAGAGCCCCCCGGTGCCCTACTTTGGCAGATATTTAAAGGGTCCCCGTAACCCTTGAAATAGGACTTCTTTTCGCGGTCCCATCTATGTTCCGCCGCCGCCGCCGCTTCCAAGATCGGGAGCACCAGGAGAACTCTTCCCGGCACCCTGCCGGAGGGGAGGATCACCACCGGGAGCATCTCCACCACCATGGACGCCTCCCGGATGACTCGTGAGTAGTCTCCCTTGGACCATGAGTCCATGACCAGTAGCTATGTGATGTTCTCCTCCCGTTCTTGTGCTTCACTAATTAGTCCTCGTGAGCTGCCCTACATGATCGAGGCACCTATGTAATCCTTGTGCTGTTGCTATGTTGAGTTTGCTGGGATCCGATGGATTATGAGATTATGTTCAGATTGATCTTGAGTAATATATTTGATTCACCTCTTTTATATTTTAGTTTATAAGTAATTCTTGCATGTTCTCCGTTGTTATTTATTGCTTTGGCCGAGTAATAGGTAGTGACTCCAAGAGGGAATGTTATGCTCGATTGTGGGTTCATGCCCCTCGATGACTAGCTTGAGTGACAAAAACATGAGTCTAGGTGATGTGCTATTGCCACAAGGGGGAAAACAACGGTGCTTGTGCCCGCGGGTGCAAGGATTGTTTACTTTACGCAAAGTTCTTTTAATGCAGTTGTCTGTTGCATTGAGTTTACACTATGGGTGGGACTCGCAACTTAATACCAGCGAGATGTTCTGGATAGATATCTCAAGGTGGATGATTAGTAGTATATGCAGATGGATTTCGGTCTATTTACTTTGGCGTACCGCCCATGCTTTGAACCTCAACCTTTCTTGCAATGTAGTCAGCATTGGTTTGCGTTCGTGGTACTATCAATTGCCCAGCTGTAATTTGTTACCTCACATAGCTGTGTTATCGTCTTTTGAGAGAGAGACATCACTAGTGAACATCATGAGACTCCGGTCCATATTACTATCATTGATCACATACACTATTTTACTTTCCGCTATTTTATTTACTATTGCAAATTACTATCTATCACTACTATCATATTGCTTTGTGAACTACAAGGCCGGAGAGATTGACAACCTCTCTGTACTCGTTGGGAGCAAAGTTATTTGTATCTGTGTGCAGGTCCACGTTGATTGCTAATTGCGCCGTTAGCAGTTGACACCTACCTGTTGAACCTAGGAGTCTCTGGGGATTCGATCCTTGGCATCTTTGCTAGGGGAAAACACTTCTACTTATTGCATCTTACACCTTCCACTTGGGGTAATCCAACGAGGGGTTCGAGGCCCATCAAGGAGTATTTTCTGGCGCCGTTGCCGGGGACTCCACTCTTCAGGATAGGGGAGTTGCATGCTATCTTTTACCTTTGCTTTTTAGTCTTGTTAGTTTACCTTTCATATTTGCTTTAGTATCTTTTTATCGAAAATCACAAAAATAGTTATCTTGCTTGCTTGCTACTATGGGTTCCACCGAGAACACCAAGTTGTGTGACTTCACTAGTCACAACAATGATGACTATATCAGCACACCTATCACTACACCTGCCACTTCAGCACCTTCATATGAAATTAAACCTGCTTTACTTAACTTAGTCATGAGAGAACAATTCTCCGGTGCAGGAGATGATGCTGCTTTACACTTGAACAACTTTGTAGAACTTTGTGATATGCAAAAGTACCAAGAAATAGATGGTAATATTGTTAAGCTTAAGCTTTTTCCTTTCTCTTTGAGAGGAGGAGCTAAAATTTGGTTTCAGTCTTTGCCTAGAAATAGCATAGATTCATGGGACAAGTGTAAAGATGCTTTTATCGGAAAATACTATCCACCTGCTAAAATTATCCAACTTAGAAGTAACATCATGAATTTTAAACAATTGGATAATGAACACGTTGCCCGAGCTTGGGAACGTATGAAGTCTCTGATCAAGAACTGCCCTACTCACGGTTTGACTACTTGGATGGTTATCCAAACTAATTATGCAGGCTTGAACTTTACCTCGCGGAACTTGTTAGATTCGGCCGCGGGAGGAACTTTTATGTCAACTACACTTGGTGCTGCCACAAAGCTTCTCGATGAGATGATGACCAACTATTCCCAATGGCACACCGAACGCGCTCCAACAGGTAGGAAGGTAAACTCTGTCGAGGAGATTTCCTCCCTCAATGAAAAAGTTGACTTGATTATGTCTCTACTTTCGAAGCAATCTACTGTTGATCCTCGTGATGTTCCTTTAAATTCTTTGATTGCTCAAGAACAAGTATATGTTAACTTTATCTCTAGAAATAATTTCAACAACAATGCTTATAGGAGTAACTTTGGTAACAATTCTAGACCGTTCCCCTCTAACTCTTATGGGAACAACAATGCTTATCCTAGTACCAAGAACTCCAATACTGAACTAGAGACCATGCTTAGAGATTTCATCACTACCCAAAAAGCCTTTAATAAGAATATAGAAGAGAAACTACATAAACTAGATGATCTTTCTTTCAAGGTAGACCACTTAGCCAATGAGTTAAAATTGCTAAAAATTGAAACTTCTTCTCTTAAGGAGAAGGAAGTCATCCCTATTAATGCTACTCAAGTGCAAATCAAGGAAAACATTAGGATGATGGCTAAGCTTAAAGAAAGATGGGCTAGAGAAAGGGAGGAAGAGGAAAGAATTAAGAGCCTTCCTACCCACCACACTGTTGCTACTATCCAAGTTATTGAGAATGTTCACACTCTTAGCACCCAATGTACTCCTGGTCCCAATGGACCTATTAATGGTGATGCTATAGAAACTACCAAACAGGTGAGCCTTAAGGACACCACTACTACCTTACTTGATGGTCGTGACCTTGATTTTGATAATTGCACTCTTACCGAAGTTATTGATTTCCTTCACAAGATGTCTAGAGATCCCCGCACTAGCACGCTTAACCTTGCCTTCACAGAGCATATCACTAATGCTCTCATCAAAGCTAGGAAGGAGAAACTTAGAGTAGAAGCCTCCATACCTAGAAAGCTAGAGGATGGTTGGGATCCTATGATAAAAATTTATTTGAATGACTTCTCTTGTTATGCATTATGTGATGTTGGTGCTAGTACCACTGTTATGCCCAAAAGGATATATGATATGCTTAAATTGAAACCTTATGATTCTTGTTCTTTTGGTGTTCGTCTCGTTGATTCTTCCATAAAGAAACCTTTGGGGAGGATCGATGATGTTCTTATTGTTGTCAATGATAATTATGTGCCCGTTGATTTCACTATTATGGATATTAAATGTGATCCTTCATGTCCAATTATCCTTTTTGCGCACCGTTGGTGTTGTCATTGACATGAAAGAGGGTAATATAAAATTTCAGTTTCCTCTCAAGAAAGGGATGGAACACTTCCCTCGTAAGAAGGTCAAGTTACCTTTTGAGTCCGTTGTACGGGCTAGTTATTCTTTTACTTTTGATAAAACTTGATCTTTGCATTATTCCTAGCTTAAAGGCATAAAAGAAAGCGCTTTTGGGAGGCAGCCCACATGAATAAATTTTTTGCTTTTGTTGTGTCTTGATGTTGTTTACTGCTGTAGCATCATCATTGTATCTTTTCTTTTCATATTTGTGCCAAGTATAGCCTCTTATTGCTAGAAAGTTCAAAAGTTGTGAGGTGCTGTCCAGGAAACAGATTCTGTCCTTGGATAGAAAAATTCGTATAAAATCACCAGATCATCTTTTTGGTCTGAATGTTTTCGACAGCGTTCTCTATATAATTGTCTTTCGTGCGTCAGTTCTGAGTTTTTTTATTTGAGTTGCAGAAGTATCCCGAACAGGTCAATTACTGCCTGCTGTTCTGTTTTTCACAGATTCTGTCCTGTTTTGCCTTACCTTCACTTTGCAAATTAAGAACTTGCTTTTTCTTTGCAAAAACCTTTTGGAAATCTTGAGAAATAGTAGAACTTCAAGAATATCCTTATTTCCAGCAAGGTATAATTATTTTATTAAGGGTACTAACCTCGCTAATGAGATTATGATGAGTTATGTATGAAGGGAGTTTTCAAGTGTGCGAGGGAAGATGATAAAAAGATTCAGGAGTGTCAAGCGCTCAAGCTTGGGGATGCCCCCGTGCACCCCCAAGAAATATTCAAGGAGACTCAAGCGTCTAAGCTTGGGGATGCCCCCGTGCATCCCCTTCTCCATCAACATTATCAGTTCGTCTTTCGTTCCGTTATATTTTTATCACTTCATGTGGTATATGCTATGCTTGGAGCATCTTGCTTTTAGTTTTCTTTTTAGTTTTTCATAACGAGTCGGAACCCAGCATTCATTTATGTGGGAGAGTAACACGCTCCACCTCTACCTAGAACATTACATAGAATTTTCATTGTCTATCTATGCTGTGTGTGTTCTTTGTCTTTTAAATAGCTACTATCGTGCTATGCTCTTAGTATTCATGCTTATCTTTTCAAGAGCTTTTATTTAGTTGGTTGCTTGAACTCTTTTTAATTATCATGATCACCTTATTAAGAGAGTTTGCTTCCATTGCATTGGTTAATGTGTCTATGATAAAGATGCTACTTTCATGATGGTGCTTAGTAGTTCAGGTTTTCTTATGGTTAATCTCAGATAGCTGGGGGGTTCCCAATGTGTCATTGGAATACCAACTTGGTTTGTTTGCCTATGATGTGGTATGGTTTAGTAATATCTTGCTTTGAGAATTTATTTTGATTGACTTGGCGTATGCTCACGCATATTCAAGACTGTAAAGAAAGTCTGTCAAGCCTTGATGATCTTTTGTTTCTAAGTAGCGATATAACTACCATGCCTGATTCAATATTGCTTTGTCGCTCTGCATGATTATGACCGTCATTGATCTCTTAGTTGGTTGCTCCCAGTCTTTTGCTAACCTCCACCTGCACTAAGCAAATTAACCATGCAATACATAGCTCATGGGAAAGTAGCCTAAAAACTATTGTGGTAAAGAATATGTTGCTTATGTATCTTATTTCTTATGAGTTGCTAGCTGAGCGGTAACCATGTTTCTGGGGACGCCATCAACTGTCACACTTTTGTTGAATATCTTGTCTGAAGTAAGGGTGATTTACCGTGGGTTGAATTAATATGCATATTGTTAGAGAAGAACATTGGGCCGCCAACCAAAGCCATGCATCATGGTGGAAGTTTTAGCTTGGACCTTAATCCTCAATCTCTTATGAGAATATGCTTATGCATTTAAGAGGAGTCCATCATCTATTTTCTATGTTGTCCCGGTATGGATGTCCTCAAGTTGAGATTTATCAAAAACGAGAAATCAAATGCGATCTATCTCCTTGGACCTTTGTACAGGTGGCATAGAGGTACCCCTTTGTGACACTTGGTTAAAATATATGCAATGCAATGATAACCCATGGGGATCCGAGCTAATTAGGACAAGGAGCGAGCACTATTAGTATTCGATGCATGAGGCTTGCAACTTATAAGATGTTTTATGCATGACACATATGAAGTACTACTACCGTTGACACAATTGCTTCCATGTTTCAAAATAAAAAGCTCTAGCACTTCAAGCATCAACTACTGAGAGCATGATTGTCATTCTGAGTGTAATGTGCATTGTCCCAAAGTAGCATTGTCTTTTGCATAATTGTGATATCGTTTATTTTGAAATGATTGTATCTAGTCATCACTTAAACCTTGAAGGTGCCCCTGCACTTATGTTTTGCATCACTAAAGGGGGCAAGCTAGATATCACTTGATCATATTTGCACATCATGTTCATTGCAAATCTTTTTGATGTTTCAGTTTCATGTTGTAAAACTTTCAGTCATTTGTGATTTTCTCTTGAGACAACTTAATTACTTTAGAATCATTGTCTCAGTAAGCATTTGTCATATGACTATGAGAAAGTCTTATATGATTAATAGCATGTCACCACAGAAATTATTCTTGTTATCATTTACCTACTCGAGGACGAGCAGGAATTAAGCTTGGGGATGTTGATACGTCCAAAACGTATCTATAATTTATGCTTGCTCCGTGCCACTTTTGGGTGATATTGCTATGATATTTATACACTTCCATACACTTTTGATCATATTTGGACTAACTTACTAATCCAGTGCACCCCAGTGCCAGTTTCTGTTTTCGGCTGTTTTTGTATTTCAGGTTTTCACGTTTCGAGAACTGCCCAGAAAAATCCAGAAAAAATATATAAAAAATCAGCGTATCGGGAACGACACTGCTTCCGAAGGGGAGCCTGGGGGGGGGGGGGTCACAGGGGCCCCAGGCGCCTTGTGGGCGCGCCCCCCCTGGGCCGCGCCGGGGGGCGCCTCGGCACCCCGAGAGCCCCCCGGTGCCCTACTTTGGCAGATAGTTAAAGGGTCCCCCGTAACCCTTGAAATAGGACTTCTTTTCGCGATCCCATCTCTGTTCCGCCGCCGCTGCCGCTTCCAAGATCGGGAGCACCAGGAGAACTCTTCCCGGCACCCTGCCGGAGGGGAGGATCACCACCGGGAGCTTCTCCACCACCATGGACGCCTCCCGGATGACTCGTGAGTAGTCTCCCTTGGACCATGAGTCCATGACCAGTAGCTATGTGATGTTCTCCTCCCGTTCTTGTGCTTCACTAATTAGTCCTCGTGAGCTGCCCTACATGATCGAGGCACCTATGTAATCCTTGTGTTGTTGCTATGTTGAGTTTGCTGGGATCCGATGGATTATGAGATTATGTTCAGATTGATCTTGAGTAATATATTTGATTCACCTCTTTTATATTTTAGTTCATAAGTAATTCTTGCATGTTCTCCGTTGTTATTTATTGCTTTGGCAGAGTAATAGGTAGTGACTCCAAGAGGGAACGTTATGCTCGATTATGGGTTCATGCCCCTCGATGACTAGCTTGAGTGACAGAAACATGAGTCTAGGGGATGTGATGTTGCCACAAGGGGGAAAACAACGGTGCTTGTGCCCGCGGGTGCAAGGATTGTTTAGTTTACGCAAAGTTCTTTTAATGCAGTTGTCTGTTGCATTGAGTTTACACTATGGGTGGGACTCGCAACTTAATACCAGCGAGATGTTCTGGATAGATATCTCAAGGTGGATGAGTAGTAGTAGATGCAGATGGATTTCGGTCTACTTACTTTGGCATACCGCCCATGCTTTGAACCTCAACCTTTCTTGCAATGTAGTCAGCATTGGTTTGCGTTCGTGGTCCTATCAATTGCCCAGCTGTAATTTGTTACCTCACATAGCTGTTTTATCGTCTTTTGGGAGAGAGACATCACTAGTGAACATCACGAGACTCCGATCCATATTACTATCATTGATCACATACACTATTTTACTTTCCGCTATTTTATTTACTATTGCAAATTACTATCTATCACTACTATCATATTGCTTTTAACCCTTTGTGAACTACAAGGCCGGAGAGATTGACAACCTCTCTGTACTCGTTGGGAGCAAAGTTCTTTGTATCTGTGTGCAGGTCCACGTTGATTGCTAATTGCGCCGTTAGCAGTTGACACCTACCTGTTGAACCTAGGAGTCTCTGGGGATTCGATCCTTGGCATCTTTGCTAGGGGAAAACACTTCTACTTACTGCATCTTACACCTTCCACTTAGGGTAATCCAACGAGGGGTTCGAGGCCCATCACTCTTAGCATGTCTTGGAGGATCTGGTTCACTCTTTCGACTTGACCACTAGTATGAGGGTGAAACACAGTGCTGAAGCGAATTTTTGTGCCCATGGCTGACTAAAAGGAGTCCTAGAACTTGGATTTGAACAAACTTCCACGGTTTGAGGAGATGACTTGAGGAATGCCATGCAAAGAAACAATTTTGGAGGTGTACGGCTCTGCCAGCTAAGCTGCGTTGATGGATTCTTTGACGAGAAGGAAATGAGCTACTTTAGTTAGCTTGTCAATCACCACGAAGATAGCATCATTCCCCTTCTTGGACTTAGGAAACCCAGTGACGAAATCCATTTCAATATGATCGAATTTCCACTCGGGAATAGGTAGAGGTTGAAGGAGACCGGCTGGACGTTGATGCTCTGCCTTCACTCTTCTTCAGACATCACATTCATTCACGAATTGGGCAATCTCCCTTTTCATGTGAGTCCACCAATATGATTGTTTGAGGTCCTGGTACATCTTAGAACTTCCGGGATGAATCAAGAGGAGGGAGTCATGTGCTTCGTTCATTATGAGCTTCTTGAGATCACCCTTGGGAACCACAATTCTGTCCTCAAAGAATAAGGTGTCTTTCTCATCACCGCGATAGCACTTGTATTTGGGAGTACCCTTAGCAATACCATGTTTCACTTTCTGCACCATAGCATCACTGAGGTGGGCCTCACGGATCTGATCTTCCAAGGTAGGAGCAACTTGAAGGTTTGTAAGAAAGCCTTGCAGAACGACTTGTAGGTTGAGCTTCCTGAATGATTCACAAAGTTCAGGCTGGAACGGTTTGAGAAGGAGACTATTTGCAATATGCCTTTTTGCTCAAGGCATCTGCAATGACATTGGCCTAGCCAGGTGTGTACTCAATGCTTCGATCATAATCTTGAATCATCTCAACCCAACGAGTCTGGCGAAGGTTAAGGTTTAGCTGTGTGAAGATGTACTTCAAGCTCTTGTGATCGGTGAAGATTTCTACTTTTTTGCCCAACAGAAGGTGTCTCCACGTGATCAAGGCATGTACAACTTCTGCTAGCTTGAGATCATGTGTGGGGTAATTCTTCTCATTTGGTTTCAACTGACGAGAAGTGTATGCCACAATCTTCTTATCTTGCATGAGAACACCGCCAAGACCTTGCAAAGAAGCATCACAAAAGACTTCATAGGGCTTGGACTCATCCGGAGGAGTAAGAACCGGAGCAGAAATGAGCTTCTCTTTGAGTGTTTTGAATGCCACATCACAATCAGGAGTCCAGGAGTACTTGACATTCTTCTGCAACAGGTTGGAAAGAGGCTTGGCAATCTTGGAGAAGTTCTCAATGAACCTTCTGCAATAGCTAGCGAGACCAAGGAAGATTTGGAGTTGCTTGACATTCTGTGGGGGTTCCTAGTTGACAATACCTGCAACTTTCTCGGGGTTCACAGAAATGCCCTCGGCAGAGATAATATGGCGAAGATATAAGACTTTATCCAGCTAGAATTCACATTTATAGAACTTCGCATAGAACTTGTGTTCACGGAGCCTGTCCAGGACCAAACGTAGGTGCTTGGCATGGCCTTCTTCATTCTTGGATAATACCAGAATATCATCCAGATAGAAGAGAACAAATTCATTGGTGTAGGGGTTGAATATGAAGTGCATCATCCTTGAGAAGGTGGGTGGAGCGTTTGCAAGGCCGAAAGACATGACCGTGTATTCATAGGAGCCATAGCTTGTTCTAAATGGGGTCTTGTGAATATCCTCTTCACGGATACGAATCTGATGGTAACCCATCCGGAGATCGAGCTTTGATAACACCTTTGCTCCTTTGAGTTGCTCGAACAATTCATTGATATTGGGGAGCGGATACTTGTTCTTTATTGTCTTTCTGTTCAATGGTTGGTAATCAACGCAAAGGCGTTCCGTGCCATCCTTCTTCTTGACAAATAGAACACCACAGCCCCAGGGAGAAGTACTAGGCCTGATTAGACCCATACGTTCTTCCTCATCGAGTTGTTTCTTCAGCTCCTTCAACTCATCAGGAGAAAGCTTGTACGGACGCCGACATGATGGCTCGGTACCGGGCTCGAGTTCAATGACGAATTCAACTTGACGATGGGGAGGCATGCCTGGAAGCTCTTCAGGGAAAACATCTTCATATTCGTTGACCACCGGAATCTGAGAAATGGCATTAATCTCGCCCTTGTCATTGAGAGAGAATAGCCTGATTGTGTTATCTCGAGAGACGAAGATAATCACGTCTTCATCAGGATGAGTAAGCTTGACTTCCTTATTTGCACAATCAATGTTTGCATCATGCTTGGAAAGCCAATCCATCCCAAGAATAAGATCAATGTCGGAGTTGCCGAGAAAAACCGGAGAAACCAGAAAACGGTAATCACCCATATGAATAGATATATCCGGAGCATACAAGCTAGAATTCATGTGTTTGCCCGAAGAAATAATTGATAACTCCTTGTTCAAGGGTGCCGAAATGAAATCATGCTTGGTAAAGAATGGTCTTGACATGAAGCAAAGTGAGGCACCAGAATCAAACAATACGTTTGCAGGAATAGAGTTAACTGAGAGGTTACCCAATATCACATCAGAAGAATTCTCCGCTTGAGCTGCATTCATCAGATTCACTCTTGCATGCTTGGGATTGTGCTTGACAATAGCAGTGCTGACAGGTGGAGGAGGCGGAAGGCGCATTGGGTTGGGACACTTGTTAGCATAGTGACCCTTCTGAGTACAATTGTTGCGAATCACTTCTGAGAGAGGCCGGTGATAAGGACCACTTGATCTTGAAGCTTGAAACTGAGGCTTGGACTGATTTTGCTTGGGTTGGGTGGGTGGGAGAAACCACGGCCACCTGAATGCTTGTTGTTGTTTGGAGGACGGAGCACTAGAGGAGGCGGTAGCCAGAACTTCTGCTGCTTTGGAACTACTTGGGAAGAAGAGGAGGAGTGAACAGCATCTCTGATCCTCTTTTTGGAAGCTTCAACCTTAAGCTGAGCTGCCTCTTGCTTGAGAGCCATATTGTAGAATTGGTCAAATTCATCCAGCTCGAACAAGGTGAGAGCTAGTTGGAGTTCATCTTTCAGACCACCACGGAACTGATAAATCTTGCTATTGGCATCAATGATGTCTTGCTTGGCATAGCGGGCAAGATTCTGGAACTTGACATTGTATTGATAGACGGACATGGTGCCTTGCTTCAGGTTGTGGAATTGCTCATGCATGCCTTCAATAACACTGGTTGGAATGTGGTGAGAGCGGAAATCCTTGCAGAAGTCAGTCCACGAGATCTCACGTCAACCTCTGGAATCTTTGTACTATTGCCACCAATCAACAGCTTGGTCTTTGAGTTGGAAAGTGGCAAACTTGACATAATCCTCAGGTCTCGCGTTACTGCATTCAAAGTGCTTTTTGATGTCTGTGATCCAGTCTTCAGCATCTAGCGGATCCACACAGTAACTGGACGACTTCGGTTGGTTTGCCAGGAATTGGTTGAGAGTCACAAAGTGAGGTTGATTGAACAGATTGCCTTGGCCTTGGTTCCCATGATTGCCTTGATTTGCTTGGTTTGCTTGAAAGTTCTGCATCATTTGCATAAGCAGCTGGGTGTTCTGGTTGGTCGCTTGCATAATTGCTCTCCATGCCTCAGACGGAGGAGGAGGGGAAGGAGGTCGTTCAGGAACACGCTCTTCTTCACCCTCTGGGTTAGCATTGGGAACCTTATTAGGAGCCATCCTAAATGATATGACAACTATTAGTCATTGATGGAAAAAATATATATGAGCTGAATCAACGGCTAGAAATTGCAACATAAGTCTTCACAAGAACATTCGAACAAAATGAACGAATGTATTCCACAGTTTAATGATACAACAATCTTCTCGAGAAGCCACTTGGGAGAACAAAAGGTAAACAAAAACAACAAGGAGCATATAGAACAAATACAAGATAGAAGCTTCGTTCCACATGTTCGTGCTGAATGCTCAGGGAACGTGTTACAAAAGGGTGTTGCAATCCTCGGATCAGCATAGCCAAGGACCCTTTAAGATGCAACTCCCAATTCGAAAAACGCCCATAAAACCTCTTCACTCGATGTTGAACCCCGAACTTCATATCATGCACTCCTTGGAAGAATGCCTAAAAGCTACTAGAAGAACCCACCTATTAATTCCCGAAGGTTTCCGGTTATGCAATCGGGTGTTGGGGATACAGGGGAAGCACCGCGCACTCAACTCTAATCCTACATCCAGTTGTATCCATCCTTCAACACATAACCAGTCATCCTTGGAAACTATTTACCTCGGACCTTCGAAACGCATCCGCTATACAAGCTGTGGCAATACTCCCGAACTATCCCACCAGTACTGGGTGACGTCGGGGTTATCTCACCACTAACCGCATAGAAGAGTTTTCGATGTCGGCCGTCTTAAGTATTCTAGAACCGCTGCGATACATTTGTGACGACAACACCTCAGAGCTCAACTCCCCGTGACACTACCACAACCCCTAAATGACATGAGGCATCGAGAACAATGTTCTCGTCACAAAGATATCAGAACAATCCAAACAATACTCGCGTGATCCTAAAAACAAATTAGTGAATTTTTGAGAGTAGAAGAGATAGAACAACGTCAGGAGTCCTCACCAGAGTGATGGAGGTATGAGGAGTAAAAAGAAATCCTACTCTCCGATATATATATATATATAGGACTCAAAACATTTTTATGTGTGTGCCTAGACTCAACCGTCAACGATTCGATCAATCAGGGGGGCTCCTAGGTCGGAGAAGGCTCTGAATACCAACTTGTAATGCCCAGTATGCGACTATGTCTCCCATGTGTCGAGGCACGACTTAAAGGCATAATCGCATACTATAATGATCTCAAGTATGGTATCTTTGCACAAATCATGTAAAACCAGGGATGAAAGTGTAAAATAGTAGTTGCCTTACACTCGCAACGTCACACAATGAAATATATTAACATACATCATCCAGATAACATCAGAGTCCGACTATGGACGGAATCCAAACGAAAGATACCATAAATAAAACAACACAAGGCCTGATCGCCCCTAGTAGAAGCCACTACTGATCGTTGGGAAAAGACACATAGTAACGTCCACGCTCTTCGTCGAACTCCCAATACAACTCTGAATCACCACCTGTGTAGTTCTCATCGGTACCTGCATCTGGTGTTGTGTAGAATCTGTGAGCCACGGAGGACTCAGCAATCCCGCTCCCGGGTAGCAATACTATCAAAGCCTTAGGTGTGGAAAAGGCTTAAACAAGGTTGCAGCAACACTAGCACTAGCTTACGAGTTTAGAGCTAGAAGAGAACAAGTGCCAATGATGGCCAAGTTGATCAAGAAGTGATCCTAACTACTCACGATCAAACATAACCCCACCATGTTCACTTCTTGAACCCCTTCGGAAAGAGACCATCACGGTTACTCATGCAGGTAGTGTATTATGAACATGGTTGCAAGTTATCTACAACCAGATATTAACAAATTCCCATCTGCCACATAACCGTGGGCACGGCTTTCGAAAGATCAAACCCTGCAGGGGTGTCCCAACTTAGCCCATTACAAGCTCACGATCTGCGGAGTCGCAACTCCAAGGTGGGAAGACCCAAGTATTCTCTGAATCCCGTGCTCAAGATATTCCGACAAAGGTAAAACTAATCCAGCAAGACCTCCCGGCATGCCGACACCCTGACAGTAGCCGCGCGTATCTAGTCTCAGGCCACGACCGGATAGGTCAGCCTACAGGAAAATACCAGCCCTCGGGTTTCCCCAAGGTGGCCCTGTAGTCCGCCCAGTTTGGACCAACACTCATGAGGAGCACTGGCCCGGGTTGTTAATTAAAAACTCGGGTTTGCAACGCCCTATGCAAGTTTTAGTTATTAGGCAAATGTAAAACCAATGTTGGGCCTTGCTGGAAAAGCTTTAGCACTAAGCGAGTTATCCAGGGGGGGCCCATAAACCCCAACCGTGTTAGGGACGCAAAATCAAGGAACATAACAGCGGTTTAACGGTTCCTAGGGTGGCATGAGTGGAACAAGACACCAAGCAAGAGGCTTAGCCTTCCACCCATTACCAATATATAGATGATTTAGATAACAGTTTATATATTGTGATATCCCAACAATAACTTCATCATGAAGCGATAATCTTCAAGTCTTCACCTGCAACTAACAATGCTATAAGAGGGGCGGAGCGATGCTTACGTAGCCAAACAACGGTTTGCCAGGTGGGTCGTTAGAGAGTTTCATGGCAACAATAGGAGGGCTGACAAACATACATAGGCATCGAGGCAATATCTAAAGAGCGAGACATGTAGCCTAGCCAAAAATAGTAGTGATATCTGGGAATGGCCATCTTGTCTGTTGATTCCACGGAGGGATCGTAACCTTGCTCCTCAAACTCAGCCTCGGTAGGAACCTCGTACTCCGAATCGGCTCCCGGCTCTACCCAACACAAGAACACAACAACGGCACAATATCAAACACGGTGCAATGCACAATCAACATGATGCAAGTCATAACAAGGGATGCGAGTAAGATGTGCGTATGCATGCGGATACTCTTGAGACTAAGGAGAAGATGATGGAAAAGGCCTTATCTTGGGAAACCGCAAGCCACTGGATAGAGGGAAAGATTTCGGTTGAAATCGATATAAAGATCACCGGAAACGGACGCACGGTTTGCAAATGACAAGCAAAAAAATATTCAAGCAATACTACAGTTTACAACAACATGGCATCTTTGGAGCAAGAAATAATTATGCTACAGCACTCAAACATGGAGACAAAGGGCATGGATGTGAAATAGACATGATACTTAACAAGCATGAACTTAGAACACACCCAAAAACATACTGGAACACAATTAACCAAGCATGGCAAGTTGCAATAAATTTACAGAATTCTCAGACTTAGTGAAAATTACAAGGCATGGCAGAATTACAACCGAATGGCATGTTTACAAGCTTGTGCAACTCAACTCAATGTATGGCATGGCAAGTTAAGGTAACACACAGCAAGAAGACATATTTGAGAAGCTACTCAAAGCAAGAACATGCTTATAGGATGCTTGGAACACTAGCTACACTCGTGGCAAAACTGAACCTGTTGATAACATGGTGACAACTACATTTTATAGTCACTTGAGAGCATGAAAACAACAAGTTATAGCAAGCCATCATGAAAACAAAGGCATGGCAATAACATACATAACATTCTCTTCCAGAATAACCACATTGCTACTTCTACAACATAGTAAAACATGTCCCAAACACCATGGCAAAAGAGCAAAAGTTTATCCAGACTTAGTAAAATCTGGGCATGCTAACAGTTAAATTTTATAGCAACTTGAAGACATCATAATAACAATCTACAGCATGGCATCATGGCAAACAAGTGCATGGATAGCTAGAGCATGACATATACTTCAAGTATCATCCATTGGACAACCCTTAACATGCACAACAAAGACGGTGGCAACATGGATACATAGCAATAAATTTCACAGATTCACACTTAGCAGAAATTTACAACATGATGACATGTTAACAAGCTTGTTTCACTCATATAAAGACATATCATGGCATGAAAATGAATCTATCACGTAGAACACATACTCAAGAGTAAAACTCATGTTGACACCTAGCTCATATGACACATGGATAAATAAGCACATACATGGCAAAACATCATCTCATAACAAGTCCAGAAACTTATCAGCCAAATGCACTTTTGCAACAGAGATAAACATGGCAATATGACACCTAACATGAATGCTACAGCAACCATCATGTAGAGCATTTCACAACGAAGATCTGGACATATCATTCACTCCAATCAGACCAACATGCACAAAGTTATCAACTCACGAACATGGCAACAAATTTACACAAACAACTAGTTACAGCAACATGCACTCTTGCCATGAAGATTGAGTCGACAAGATGAACTCTAACATGCATGAAACTGGTACTAACATGGAGAGCACGACGAGACCAACATTTCGACATATCATACACGCAAAACGGAGCTACGGGTACGAAGTTATCACATGGCAAAGAGGGCAACAAATTTACACGGATCTGGGACTTAGTGGAATTTAACCTCCGCGAAAAGTCAGCGTGGGACGGAGGGATTCCGGGACGGGGATATCCGAGCGTTTGGATCGGGGACCGGTGGATCTGGTCCCGATCCGCCGGATCTCGCCGGAGTTGGGGAAGATGGCCGGAGGCTCGCCGGTGTAGGGGGAGAAGAGGCCGGCAGCGGCGGATCTGGCGAGGTGGCGGCGGGGAAGACGAGGCCGGCAAGGAGACGGCGTGGCAGCGCTGGAGAAGTTGTCGGGGCGGCGTTGCCCACAGCGGCCGGCGGCGGTGGCCCGCGGAGGCGGCGGCAGAGCTTGGCCTGAGGTGGCGCGCAGCGGCGATGTGGAGGCGGCGCCACGGCGGTGGAAGCCGGCGGGGTCGAGCCCGCCGGCGGGCGAAGGCGCGGCCGCGGCGGCGGGCGGTCCGGCAGGTCCGGCGGTGGTCCGGCGGCGGGGTCCGCGTGGCTGAGGTGGCGGCGGTTGGAGGCGGTGTGAGGTGGCCCGACCAATCGAGGGTAGCCACATGGCGGCGGGGATGACGTGGCGGCCCCTGATTCATCGGAGTGATGTGGCAGCGGGACAGACGTGTCCGGCGGCTGCGCGGACGTGTCCGGCGCGCGGAGGGAGAGAAAATTAGGGTTGCACCGGGATTTCGGGGTTAGGGACTAATTTATAGATTCTAGGAGCTAGGAAGGTCCAAATGGTGTGCGGTTTTCGCCCACACGATCACGATCCGACGACCGAGAGGATGGGAGTGGTTGTGCTGGGTTAGTGGGCTGTTGTGGAGGGGGGTCTTGGGCCAAAAGGAAGAGGAGCTGTTGGCCCACTAGCTTAACCGTTGGAGTATCAAACGAACTCCAAACGCGATGAAACTTGACAGGCGGCCTACACATACTAAAACAACAACGCACGACAAGTCTCACCTCACTCCGAGAATGTTACATGGCCACATACGAAAGAAGAACTCGAGGGTGCCACGGGCACGTGTGTGAGTGTCGGAACTCGAAACGGACAACGGGAAGAAACGAGTGTGACCGGGTGCAAGTGACAACATGAATGCAATGCAATGCACATGATAACATGACATGGATGAAATGCACACACACACATGACAAAACGAAGAAACCCGAAATGAAAGAAGAGCCCATAATGGAATTGATGAAGTCAACGTTTCATATATTGACATAAATGGAAAGTATCACATAAGGGGTGTTACATTATTCATCATACTCATGAAATAGGCAGGGCGTTAGTCAATCGAAATGACATTACCGTATAATCATATAGCCCATACCTTTTGGTGAAGGCTGTCTTAGGTATATCCTTCTATCGGATCTTCAACTGGTGGTATCCTGATCGTAGATCTATCTTGGAGAATACTTTAGCTCCTTGTAGTTGGTCGAACAAATCATTGATCATCGGTAGCGGGTACATAGTCTTAATCGTCACTTCATTCAGTGCCCGATAATCAATGACCATTCTTAAAGATCCATGCTTCTTCTCGACCAAAAGCACTGGGGCTCCCCAAGGTGATGAACTTCGTCGAATAAATCCTTTCTGCAATAACTCCTTAATCTGCTTCTTGATCTCCTCCAGATCATTTGCTGGCATACGGTATGGTCTCTTCGATATTGGTCCGGTGCCAGGCAATATCTCTGTAAAAAACTCAATATCCCTATCCGGCGGCATGCCTGGTAGCTCCTCGGGGAATACATCCGGATAATCCCTTACTACGGGCACCTCCTCCTAAACAACTCCAGAGAGAGAATTTACTTGTGTCCTTCTAGGTGAATGCCTAGATACATACTTGATCCTTTTTCCCTCCGGGGTGGTAAGTAAAATAGACTTACTGGCACAAATCAATGTTCCCTCCATAAATCGATAGCCAATCCATACCTAGTATCACATCCAATCCTTGTGACTCCAAAACTATCAGGTCTGAGGGGAAAACATGGCGTCCAATGGTCAATGGCATCTGAAAACATCCTTGATTTGCCATATATTCTGCTCCGGGTGAACTTACTAACATGGGGGTCATAAGGACTTTGGTGGCCAACTTATGTCTATTTATGAATCCCCTTGAGATGTATGAATGCGATGCACCAGTATCGAAAAGAACTACTGCAGTAAATGACTTAACCAAAACTTACCGACAACTGCATCGGGTTGCTCTTCAACTTCCTCCATGGTCACGTGGTTCACTTGCCCTTTGTTCAAAGGGTTGGGCTTCTTCCCGGCACTTCCATTGCCATTCCCATTCTTAGCTTCAGGGCACTCTCCGGCATAGTGTCCATTCTTCCCGCACTTGAACCAGGTAATGTGACCTAAATCCCTCTTGGCGGGTGTGGATGGAGTGGAGCGGTTCTGATTATTGCTTGCTCCATTCCCGTTCCCATTCTTGGAGCCATTGTGGTTGTGAAAACTCCCTCCATTATGGGTGTGGCTTCCATGGTTATGGGTGTATCCTCCTGAGTTCGGGGTGAAACGAGGCATCTACTGGGCTCCAAAATTATTCCTTCCTTGTCCATACTTCCTCTTGCGGCTCTCAATCTGCTGGTCCTTCCCTTCAATCATAACAGCCTTATCTACCAACGCCTGGTAGTTGTTGAAGGTTGCCACCATCAACTGTATGCTCATCTCATCATTCAGCCCTTCCATAAACTTCTCCTGCTTCGCGGAATCTGTGGCCAGACCATCCGGGGCATAGCGAGATAAAGTACTAAACTCATCTACGTACTGAGCCACAATATGATTTCCTTGGCGCAAGTTGCGAAACTCTCGCTTCTTCATGCTCATGGCTCCAGTTGAGACATGGGCAGTACGAAAAGCTTGCTGAAACTGATCCCAGGTGACATTGGCTACAGGGAAAGTGGTTGTGTAGTTCTCCCACCATGCCGCTGCTGGTCCAGCCAACTGATGTGCGGCAAAACGCACCTTCTCAGCATCCGTGCAATTTGCAGTGGTCAATTCCCGTTCAATCTTGCGCAGCCAGTCATCAGCACTTATTGGTTCAATGCTACCAGAGAACACCGGTGGTTGCAACCTTAGGAAACGGGTCAGGTTGTCCATGGGTGGTGGTGGTGGAGGGTTGTTGTTGTTGTTGTTGTTCTGATTGTTCTGGACAAGAAGTTGCATCAAAGTGTTCTGTTGCTGGATCAACTGAGTGAGCTCAGGGGGAAGCTGAAATCCGGGCTCACGTCTCGGAGGCATCTGATGGCTGTAGAGGGAAGAGATTAGAATAGAAATGAGGTCCTTTGGTGCCATCCTATGATGTTTGAGTAGATTATTGTTCTCCTATCGGTGATAGGTGAATTGCTATGATTGATTTAATTTGCTTGTGATTATGTTGCTGTCCTTTGGTGCCCATCATATGAGCGCGCGCGTGGATCACACCATAGGGTTAGTTGTATGTTGATAGGACTACGTATTGGAGGGCAAGAGTGACAGAAACTTCAAACTAGCATAGAAATTGATGCATACGGGATTGAAGTGGGACCAATATATCTTAATGCTATTGTTGGGTTTTACCTTAATGAATGTTAGTAGTTGCGGATGCTTGCTAATAGTTCCAATCATAAGTGCGTAGAATTCCAAGTAAGGGATGACATGCTAGCAGTGGCTTCTCCCACATAAAACTTGCTATCGGTCTAGTAACGTAGTCAATTGCTTAGGGGAAGTTTCGCAACTCCTACCACCACTTTTCCACACTCTCTATCATTAACTTTATTGTTTCTTTATCTTAACAGCCCGTAGTTTTATTAACGTGCTCTTTATATTCTTGCAAACCTATCCCACAAAAACCACAAACTACTCCTAGTTTCGTACTTGTTCTAGGTAAAGTAAACATCATGCGTGCGTAGAGTTGTACCAGTGGTCGATAGAACTTAAGGGAATATTTTTTCTGCCTTTAGCTCCTCGTTGGGTTCGACACTCTTACTTATGGAAAGAGGCTACAACTGAGCCCCTACACTTGTGGGTTATCAAGACCTTTATCTGGCACCGTTGCCGGGGAGCAATAGCGTGGGGTGAATATTCTCGTGTGTGCTTGTTTGCTTTATCACTAAGTAGATTTTATTTGTTGTTCTAAGTTGCTTTCTATCTTTAGTTATGGGTAGGAAACGCAAAATACCAAAAAAAATAGTGGTACCTGCTACCTCTTGAGCTTGCGTTGTATTCCCTCGAAGAGGAAAGGGAGATGCAACACAGTAGCGTAAGTATTTCCCTCAGTTTTTTAGAACCAAGGTATCAATCAAGTAGGAGACCACGCGCCAGTCCCTCGCACCTGCACAAACAAATAAGAACTTCGTAGCCAACGCGATAAGGGTTGTCAATCCCTTTACGGTCACTTACAATAGTGAGATCTGATAGAGATGATAATTATATTTTTGGTATATTTGGTATAGAAACAGAAAGTAAAGAAAGCAAATAAACAACGGCGGCAGAAATTGGCTAGTTGATGGGAAAGTAATATGATAGATATAGAGATAGAGATAGACTCGGAGGCTAGTTTTCTCTAGTGGCTTCTCTCATGATAGCGATATTCTACGGCGGGAAAACAAATTATTGTCGAGCAATTGATAGAAAAGCGAATAATTATGAGACTATCTAGGCATGATCATTGTATATAGGCATCATGTCCGAGACAAGTAGACCGACTCCTGCCTTCATCTACTACTATTACTCCACACATCGACCGCTATCCAGCATGCATCTAGTGTATTGAGTTCATATGAACAGAGTAACGCCTTAAGCAAGATGACATGATGTAGAGGGATAAACTCAAGCAATATGATTAAAACTCCATCTTTTTATCCTCGATGGCAACAATACAATACGTGCCTTGTTGCCCCTACTGTCACTGGGAAAGGACACCGCAAGATTGAACCCAAAGCCAAGCACATCTCCCATTGCAAGAACTATAGATCTAGTAGGCCAAACCAAACCAATAATTCGAAGAGACTTGCAAGGATATTATGAGCACACATAAAAAGTTCAGAGAAGAACCAAATATCTTTCATAGATAACCTTGATCATAAACTCACGATTCATCATATCTCAACAAACACACCGCAAAAAGAGATTACATCGAGTAGATCTCCTCGAAGACCGAGGAGAACTTTGTATTGAGATCCGGAAAGAGAGAAGAAGCCATCTAGATACTAGCTATGGACCCGAAGGTCTATGGTAAACTACTCACAACCCATGGTGAGGGCAATGATGATGATGATGAAGGCCTCCGTGATGGATCCCCCTCCCGGAACAGGCTCCACGATGGGATCTCAACGGGAACAACAGCTACGACGGCGGAATTAGGATTTTCTCTCTACGTATGGAGTTTCTGGGGTACGTAGGCATATATAGGAGGAAGAGGGGCACCAGGGGCCACCTGGCCTGCCCTCGAGGCAGGGGGGCGCGCCCTGGGTAGGGGGGCGGACCCCCCACCCTCGAGGGTGGGTCCCCTGTCCTCTGGCTTCGCCCCGAAGTTTATCTCGCGTGATTTTCTCCAAAAATATCTCCTGCGAAGGTTTCATTCTGTTTGGACTCCATTTGATATTCCTTTTCTGCAAAACCCTGAAATAGGCAAAAAACAGCAATCTGGACTGGGCCTTTGTGTTAGTAGGTTAGTCCCAAAAATGATATAAAAGTGAATGATAAAGCCCATTAAACATCTAAGACTTCATAAATAATAGCATGGAACAATCAAAAATTATAGATACATTGGAGACGTATCAAGCATCCCCAAGCTTAATTCCTGCTCGTCCTCGAGTAGGTAAATGATAAAGAAACAATTTTTGATGTGGAATGCTAAACAATATAGTTTTTCAATGTAATTCTCTTAATTGTGGCATGAATGTTCAGATCTGAAGGATTCAAGATAAAAGTCTATATTTACATAAGAAATAACTATACTTCAAGCAATCACGTCTTCTCAAAATACTATGGCTAAAGAAAGTTATCCCTACAAAATCATATAGTGTTGGCTATGCTCCCTAGCTATCACACAAAATATTCATATCATGCACAACCCCGATTTCAGCCAAGCATTTGTTTTCATGCTCTATCTTTTCAAACCTTTCAACTTTCATGCAATACATGAGCGTGAGCCATGGACATAGCACTATGGGTGGAATAGAGGTGGTTGTGGAGAAGACAAAAAGAGGGAGATAGTCTCACATCGACTAGGCGTATGAACGGGCTATGGAGATGCCCATCAATAGATATCAATGTGAGTGAGTAGGGATTGCCATGCAACGGATGCACTGGAGCTAAATATGCATGAAAGCTTAACAAAAGAAACAAGTGGGTGTGCATCCAACTTGCTTGCTCACGAAGACCTAGGGCATTTGAGGAAGCCCATCGTTGGAATATACAAGCCAAGTTCTATAACGAAAATTTCCACTAGTATATGAAAGTGACTAAGCATGAGACTCTCTACAATGAAGAACATGGGGCTACTTTGAAGCACAAGTGTGGAATAAGATAGTAAAAATTGTACCCTTTTATTTTCCTTTTTTTTCCTTTTTCCCTTTTTTTGGGCCTTTCTTTTTCTCTTTGGCCTTTCTCCCTTTTTTTCTTTTTTTTTGCGGAGGGGCTTTATAGATTCAGCCTTTCCTCCCATGGGACAATGCTCTATAAATGATGATCATCACACTTTCATTACAACACAAGATTACAACTCGATCCTACAACAACAAAGTATGACTCTATATGAATGTCTCCGGCGGTGTGCCGGTATGTACAATGAAACAAGAGTGAATTGTATAAAAATTATGCATGGTGGCCTTGCCACAAATACGATGTCAACTACATGATCATGCAATGTCAATATGACAACATGATGCGTGTCATATAATGGAACGGTGGAAAGTTGCATGGCAATATATCTCGGAATGGCTATGGAAATGCCATGATAGGTAGGTATGGTGGCTCTTTTGAGGAACAATATGGTGGCTGTTTTGAGGAAGGATATATAGTGGGTTTATGGCACTGGCGAAAGTTGTGCGGTACAAGAGAGGCTAGCAATGGTGGAAGGGTGAGAATGCTTATAATCCATGGACTCAACATTAGTCATAAAAACTCATATACTTATTGCAAAAATCTACGACTCATCGAAACAAAGCAATCAACGCATGCCCCTAGGGGGAGGTTGGTAGGAGTTAACCATCGCGCGCCCCCGACCTCCACACAAAGGTTGACACTCTACAAATACCTCATGCTTTAACTTAGTCACACAACGGTTCACCATACGTGCATGCTACGAGAATCACCAACCTTAACACAAATATTTCTCAATTTCATGATTACTCCACTAGCATGACTCTAATATCACTATCCTCATGTCTCAAAACATTTATCAACCATCCAACATCTCCTTCTACTCAATGCACTTGATGTGATTTTTTTTACTACATTGACATTGGATGTTTATCATGTGAAGACTAGTTCCTTTAGCCTGAACACTTTACCATGCTGTTTTAATAGACTCTCAAATAGATCTAAGTGAAGCATGAGAGTTCAACAATTTCTACAAAATATTACCACCACCGTGCTCTAAAAGATATAGGTGAAGCACTAGAGCAAAAACTATTCAACTCAAAAGATATAAGTGAAGCATATCGAGTGTTCTAACAATTTATAGGGAATATTTAACTATCTCAAATAGGTGTGTCCAGAAAGGATGATTGTGCAAACTAACAAGAAAAGACTAAAATTATACAAGACGCTCCAAGCAAAACACATAGCATGTTGCGAATAAAAATATAGCTTCAAGTATAGTTACCGATGGATGAAGACGAAAGAGGGGATGCCTTCCCGGGGCATCCCCAAGCTTAGGCTTTTGATTATCTTGAAATTACTTGGGGTGCCATGGGTATCCCCAAGCTTAAGCCTTTGCTACTTCTTGTTCCATATTACATCAAAGCAATACTCAAAACTTGAAAACTTCACAACACAAAACTTAGACAAAAATTCTCGTGAGCTCCGTTAGTAAGAGAAAGCAAACCACCACTCAAAGGTACATCAAGGAATTAATTCATTGTTTATATTGGTTTTAAACCTACTGTACTCCAAGTTCTCTATGGTTCATATCCTCCAATATTACTCATAGATGCATCGGAATAAGCAAACAACACACGAAAAAAGCATCTGTCAAAAACAGAACAGTCTGTAGTAATCTGCTGGGTTCGCCTAGTTCTGGAACTCCAAAAACTTAAAACTAAATTGTTAAATTTGAGAAATTTGTCTACCAATCAGAAGCAAAAAGAATAAACTAAAAATCACGCTCCAGTAAAATCTGAAGACTACTTTAGCGAGCGCTAACGATTCTGTTTTTCACAGCAAGATCAAATAAACTTCACACAAGTCTTACCAAAGGTTCTACTTGGCACAAACACTAAACAAAACATGAAAACACATCTAATCAGAGGCAAGATACAATATTTATTCCCTAACAGCAACAAAAGCAAAAAACATAAAATTGGGTTGCCTCCCAACAAGCGCTATCGTTTTATGCCCCTAGCAAGGCACGATACAAGATAAATCTAGGTATTGCCATCCTTGGAAGGCAATCCATAAGTGGCTCTCACAATAGATTCATATGGTAATTTGATTTTCTTTCTAGGAAAGTGTTCCATGCCTTTCCTTAACAGAAATTGGAATCTAATATTTCCTTCCTTCATATCAATAATTGCACCAATCGTTCCAAGGAAAGGTCTACCAAGAATAATAGGACATGAAGGATTGCAATCTATATCAAGAACAATGAAATCTACAGGCTCATTATTCCTAGGGGCTACTAGGCATCAGACTACTGATATTTTGCATTCCATCATACCACTCACGGGCCATCCGATCAAAAGTGCATGCACCATTCGATCTACTAGTAAATCCCCTCGCTTCATGTGATGGATTGTAGCGTTAATTGATTGCTTCCTCGTAAATGCTCTGCATGCATGGGCCCGATGGAGGTTCCTCTTTTACCGGGATGGGCTTGTGGTAGTTAGTTTCTAGTCAATCACTCAATCAGTGCTTCCATGTCTCCAAAAAAAAGTGCTTCCAAGAATCACATCTGCAACGAGAAAAAAAGGAATCACATCTGAAATGGCGAAATTTATCCCCTAATTTTCGGAAACAATTTTGGTAACTTATCCCCATATTAGTCATGATTTTTTTTGTAAGATACTATTTTTTTCCAAGTGATCTAAGATATATTTCTGGCGATGATAATAAGTTTTTTCTGCCATGGAAACATACATTTTAGTGGATGGAAGCATATTTTTTATTGCAATGGCAACAAGTAATTCCTGATATAGCAGCAAAAAAAAGTAATTCATGATATGATACATTTTTGTGAGAGAAAAAAACAACATTCTCTATGGTACAGTCTCATGGTTTAAGTGTTTTTGAACAAAAATTGGCAAGGAAGCAACTATTTGTGTGACACAAATCTTGGCTTGGCACACACAAAATCCGGTGGAAGCACAAAGAGAAGCATGAAGCATCGAAACTCCGTTGACAACATAAGAAGACTGTTCTTCTATTCAATACAAAAATGTTTTCGTCACAAAACTAATTTGCTTCCAACTGGACATAAGTTTGTTTCCGTGCTTCGTTCGTTCATACATCATCTTTATGTGCTACAAATTTCCTTCAAGGCGAAAATTGTACAATGCTTCCCTTTATTTAGGATGAGGTCGTCTTCATTGTGGGGTTAGATGCAAGTGTCGTCAAGCTTCTTAGTGCATGCATGTTTTACTTCAGCATACTCTGTTTCTGGCTGCTTCGTTATTTCTAGTAAACCGAGAACATAAAGTGTAGTGCACTGGTAATTACAAATATGCGAGTAATCAATGGAAGAAAAATACGTAGATCAAAGAAACAAATGTACATCATTTGGGAGTGTGTTGCATTACAATGGTGATAATAATAAAAGAATTGTAAAAGAAGCACTGAGTACGAAATTAAACTATGGACATTGAATAAGTATATGTAGGACGATTTAGAAACTCCAGAACACATAAGAAGCATCAAAATAGTGTTATATCAACATAACTCGTCTCAACTGGAAGCATATTGAAATAGAAATTATAAGCCCATCAGCTACTACCTAAACATATGCTAGTCTGTTTGGAAGCATGAAAATAAATCAAAAAGGGTTAGTAGTGAAAGCACATGCAGGAGATGATACCCAGCTGATAAACTTTGAAGCAATGGTAGAAATAACTTGGAAAGATAACAGTGTCTATCTTAAATAACTTACGTAAATATTAACAACAAGTAATGAAGCACAAATGGTATGGTATTGGTCAACCCAAACTTCAGTTATAGTGGAAGCATACATTGAAATGAATGGAAATATACCACAAGTATTGTGCTACCACAAATACATACGAGAGGTTTGGAAAGCATGCAACAAGGATTGGCATGTGCAACCCAGGCCAGTGGTGTAGTTGGCGACGCGGACGGGAAGACAAAGCACCATCAACGCTGCAGGGAGAGAGTAAAAAAATGATGGTTCAAAGTGCACCAACAAGGTGGACTGGGTGAGTGTAAACTGTGAAGGTGTGGGGATCCATCCGGGAGGCATTATCGGAGCTAACAATGGCAATAAGGAAACACAAGCAATGTATGGTTACGACAAAGCTGAAGAAAATTAGAAGAATGATTAAACAAAGAATAAAGATGGAACTATGGAAGCAAATCACATGCAAGAGAGAAACATATGTAGTATAACATGGAAGCATTGTATGTTTCAATGTGAATAACAATGGTATTAACAATTATTTTGGGGGAAATGAACCAGGGATTGTGAAAACAATGAATGATAACTGAAGAAGCACATAAAATATGTTTGGGAAGCCCAATTGGAATGAAGCATGAAAATATACTAGGAAAGCATTACTCATCTTAGTTGGTATGATGTAACATTAAAAAATGGAAACAAAGTAAGATTGGGGCTATCGATGGGATGCATATTTGTGCCACATATATAAAAAATTAACTGGTTGATATGGACCAAATGAAGCAAATTCACTAGCCCGAAGAAGCATACGTATTACAATGCCGAAGCACAAATAGGTAAGAAATATGAAACAATTGTGTTGGGTGCACAAATAGTGCTAGGTGGAAGCATGAATACTTAAAGACGTTATGCAACTTCGTATTTCTGTCAAAATGGGGAAGCATATATGTGTCATGTTCAGACAAAATTCACAAGTATTCGTCTGATTTTGATCCACTACACACATGGCATAACTAAATCAAACCCAAGAAAAGGGTACGCATAAGATATATGAAAACAATGGTACCTTACCGGGAAGGGGTCCCCAACCAACTATGCGCTCCGGCGTGGTGGACTACAGGCCGAGAGACCCGAATATGGTGGAGATGGCCCGGGATGGAATGGGAGGGACTGTGATCTCGCTGATTGCTTCATTCCCCAACCAAAATGACATACAAACTCGATGGGGAGGAAGGGTGGCGGGCAGATCTAGCGGGAAAACCGGGCCCTCAGGAGGTCTGTGGAGAGAGCAGGGTTGGGGCAGGGGTGGGCGGGACGGTGCATTGGCGACATGGAGTAGCTGCCGTGATGCAGAGTTGTTGATGGGGAGAAGGATCATGGCCGTCGGGGCGAGCGAGCTCGGCGAGCCCACCAGATTGCGAAATAGAGCAGGCAAAATTAATGGGACGCTGATATGGTTTGGTGGGGAATGCGAGATTTACTCGGGTAACTAATAATCACAGGGGGAATCGCTAGGAAAATATCGGCCGTGGGACTAAAGGAGCGTCAACGACGCAGAAGCGGTTTGAGGAAAGCTACCTATAAGACGTATGATAGGAAGCGTTTCCCTAATTCCTATTGGCAACGATAAGAACATCATTAATTCTTCCCATAGGTTTCTTAATAGTGGAATCCACAAGATGCAAATTTAAAGAACAATCATCAATCTCATGGAACCCTAGCAAATCACACAAAGCTTTTGGGATAGTGGAAACACTAGCACCCAAATCACACAAGGCATAGCATTCATGATCTTTTATTTTTATTTTGATACTAGGTTCCCATTCATCATAAAGCTTTCTAGGTATAGAAACTTCCAACTCAAGTTTTTATTCATAAGATTGCATCAAAGCATCAAATATATGTTTAGTGAAAGCTTTATTTTGACTATAAGCATGCGGAGAATTTAGCACAGATTGCATCAAGGAAATACAACCAATCAAAGAGCAATTATCATAATTGAATCCCTTGAAATTAAAAGTAGTGGGTTCATTACTATGCAAAATTTTAATCTCTTCAATCCCACTTTTAGCAATTTTAGCATCAAGATCTAAAAACTCTGAATCATTGGGACACCTTAAAGCAGAATCATCTCCAATCCTATTCTCATGAAGATTAATACTAGAAAACACGGATCTAATAGGAGACACATCAATAACTTTTAGATCTTCATCTTTATTTTCACGATAACCCAAACAGCACGATTTAATATAATCTTCTCTTTTAGCACACATTCTAGCGGTTCTTTCTTTGCATTCATCAATGGAAATTCTCATGGCTTTATGAGACTCATTGATATCATGCTTAGGTGGGATAGATCTAAGTTTGAAAGAATCAACATCAAGAGTAATTCTATCCACACTTCTAGCCAATTCATCAACTTTAAGCAATTTCTCTTCAAGCATAGCATTGAAATTCTTTTGCGAGATCATAAACTCCTTAACACTAGTTTCAAATTCAGAAGGCATCTTTCCATAAGAGTTGTTGTAGGAATTACCAAAATTATTAGAGGAATTACTAGGAAAAGGCCTAGGATTAAAATTACCTCTATAAGCATTGTTACCAAAATTGTTCCTACAAACAAAATTCACATCCAAAGATTCATTGTTATTCTCAATCAAAGTGGACAAAGGCATATTATTAGGATCAGAAGAAGCACTCTTAGCAGCAAATAATTTCATAAGTTCATCCATCTCCCCGCTCAAAACACTAATTTCTTCGATAGCATGCACTTTTTTACTAGTAGATCTTTCGGTGTGCCATTGAGAATAATTAACCATAATATTATCTAGGAGTTTGGTAGCTTCTCCTAAGGTAGTTTCCATGAAAGTGCCTCCGGCGGCCGAATCTAAAAGATTTCTAGAAGCAAAATTCAAGCCAGCATAAAAGTTCTGAATAATCATCCATAGATTCAAACCATGTGTAGGGCAATTACATATCATTAATTTCATTCTCTCCCAAGCTTGTGCAACATGCTCATGATCTAGTTGCTTAAAATTCATATATCGTTTCTAAGAGAGATGATCTTAGCAGGAGGGACATACTTAGAGATAAAAGCATCTTTGCACTTATTCCACGAATCAATACTATTTCTAGGCAAAGAGGAAATGTCACATCCCCAGTTCTGGTCTGCTTTGGTCCAGTTAGTCTTGTGTTGCATCATGTTTATTTTCAAAGGAAACCTGAAATGGGGGATGCTCAAACCCTAGCACTAAATGAATTTAACTAGGGTCAAATTAAAATCCTTTTCAATAAACCCAAAATGACCCTTGGAAAAGTTCATCATTTTTGGATTGATTAAAAACCCCTGCCAAAAATGTTGCTCATATTTCTAGGACCATTCTGGATTTTTGAATTAAATCATATCTTATTTGCATTTGGGCATTTAAATTTTATATATTATTTTAAATGCTCAAATAATCATAAACTAAAATGTTTACTATTGGTTTTATTCTAAACAGTAGCCATGCTTGGTTTCATGATTTTTGAGTGTGCCTAAGTATTTTTAATAAAGCCCAGGACAAAGTAACAAAATAGAAAAAACAGAAACTTTTATTAGAAAAGAGAGAGAGAGGGAAAGTACCTCAGCCTTCAACCTAATGGCCCAGCCGGAATGGCCAGCTGGCGGCCCAGCCCACCACCGCA
>LR738709.1:3353711-3372920 GCA_902687465.1 Secale cereale | reverse complement strand
CTGTCGTCTTCCCCGCGCCCACTGGCGCTGTGCGTGGCGCGCGCACGGCCGAACGCCGGCCACCTCCTGCTTCGACGTGTCCCAGCCTTCCCCGACCCTCCCAGTGCGCCGTTGGAACGCCTTGACCCTCCCTCTGTCTCTCCCCTCACTCTGGAGCTCTCTCCCTCTCCTCCAGCTCTCTTTTCCAAGCTCGCCCGTGACAGCAGAGCGCACCGCCGGCCGAAGCCGCGGCCACCGTCCACCCCGCACCTCCCTGGTGTGACCAGCAGAAGCGCCTCGTCGCCCTCTTCGTCTACATCGAGCTACGCACGTCGGGGAGCAGCACACCGTCGCCATCGTCGCCGTTTTCCTCGCCACGGCCACCGGACGCCGCTCGTCGATTCGCCGCCTCCGGCGCGTCCCCAAGCGCACTGACCTTTCCAACAGGCTCACGGTGAGCCTCCGAGCCGTTTCCCCCTGTCCCCGTGGCCTGTAACTCACCGTAGCCGTCGCCCCTTTCCTCACCGTCGCCGGCCGCCGCTGAGCCTGTCGCCGCCGTGGCCAGAGCCGCTGTCACGCTTCTTCGAGGCCACGAGCGAGCTCAACGCATCCCCAGGAACACACCGCACCCATCAGCTCGTCTCCCCGTGCCCCGCAGCGCTTAACCCGACGGAGCCCGAACTCCGGCGCCGCCGCGAGCTCGTTTCCGACGAGCTCCGGCCACCCCAGCTCCTCCCGATGGCATAAATGGATGCGCGAGCTCCCCAGCTTCGCATAGCACCAAACCGCCGTCCAAATGGTCGCCGGAGGGCGTTTTCCGACGCGCTCCGCCGTCTCGGCACTCGCCGGCGGCGAGCCGCCGGCCAGTTGACCCACCTGACCAGGGGTTTGACCCCCCCTGAGTCACTGACTCGTGGGGCCAAGCTCTGTTTAATTAGTTAGGTTTTTAATTAAGTTTTAATTACTGTGATTAACCTAATTGGACACTGACCTGTGGGCCCAGGCCCCTAGTTAATTAGAGTTAGGTTTAAACTTAGTGCTAACTAATTTAGTTAATTAGTTGAGACACTGACTTGTGGGTCCCAGCCGTCAGGTTTGACCTGGGCTGGCGCCTTTGACCTGCTGACGTAGTGATGATGTCACTATGATGTCATAAATGCTTTCTGGAATTTTAAATAAATCAGAAATGATTTATTTATTTTAGAAAATAACCAAAACTTCTGAAAATCATAGAAATTAATCCATAACTCAGATGAAAATAATTTATATATGAAAATTGATCAGAAAAATTCAAGGAATCTGTTTATGGCATTTTCATGCATGTTTGAACAAGTTAAACCTGCTGATCAGGTCAAATCAATTAAATGGCATTTAAATAATCACATATGGAGTTTGAATTTGAACCTTGGGTTCAAACCAACTCCATTTAACATGGTTGCTAGTTGCATTAGGCCAAACCACATCATATTGCCATGTCATGTTCATGCATCATATTGTTGCATTGCATTGATTGTATTCTTTCCATGTTTGTCGGTTTTGTCCCCTCTCAGTAGACGACGTTCCGACGATGAGTTCGATGACACCGATGAAGACTCAATGTTATCTTCAGAAGTGCCAGGCAAGCAAAACCCCTTTGAGCATTCCGATACAATCCCACTCTCTCGCTCTTGCTCTCCTTTACTGCATTAGGACAACAACGCTTCAACTGTTACTTGCTGCGGTAGTTGAACCCCTTTCCACTGCATGACCCGTCATTGCCACAGTAAATAGTTGAAACCCACTAGTATGAGTAGGAGTTGATTGAGCCATGTTGTGCCTACTCATTCATGCTTTCTGGTTATGCCTGCTATTGCTTAGAGTTGTGTCAGGCCTGATTCATCGGGGATGAATTGGAATGTGGTGAACATGTCCTACTGTTGAGAGCTAAGTGTGTGAACACGATTTGGTAAAGGTAACGATGAGAGGCCATGTAGGAGTACATGGTGGGTTGTCTCATTGCAGCCGTCCTCAGGAACTGAGTTCTGTGTTGGTTGATCCATGACCAGTTACTACCATGCATTGGGCCCGAAACCAATGGACCCTCTCGACTTATTAATCAACATGATCTCTGTCCAGGAGTTGCAACTAGTTTCTGGTGTTTGTAGTTTACTGGAGGTCGTGCGCAGCGCTGACCCTCGGGGTGGGCTGTGACGCGGCAGGTACGTGGCACGGTGTACCGATTGCCCGTTTGGTGATGCGGGAACCCTGTACACATCGTTTGGGGCCGTGAGCGACACCCCGGCCGGATCTCCCCACGGATGGAACCCAAATAGGCGATAAACCTGGATGAGAGACTTGTGTGGTTAGTCAGGTCGTGGCCGACACCCACGCTGGGCCTCCGCTTGAAGGTTGCCGAGTACATGTCGTGTAAACGGCGGTAAGTGGTGAGAGCGTGTGTGAAGAAGTACACCCCTGCAGGGTTAAATATAATCTATTCGAATAGCCGTGTCCGCGGAAATGGACTTCTGGGTTACCTACTACAGTTCATAGACAAGTGAAAGTGGATACTCTAAAACACGCAAGATAAGCGTGAGTGCTATGGATGGCCTTCTCGTAGGGAGACGGGAGCGGATCCATAGTGGTGTATTGATTGGTGAATATGTGGACTCGTGTGCGCCACCTCAAAAGAGTTACTTTCAATCGTAGTTTAGGATAGCCACCGAGTCAAAGCTGGCTTGCTGCAGTCAAACTCCACCACCCCTTTGTTGATACCGATGCATATGTAGCTAGTTCTGATGTAAGTCTTGCTGAGTACCTTTGTACTCACGTTTGCTTAATTTATGTTTTGGAGAGAGACTTCAGTCTCGCTAGTGGTTCCGCGTGGACTTCGACGTTTAGCTTGTTACCTCAGCTACGATCTTGTACCCTTGTAGGATCTTGTAGATAGTCAGACTTCTTAGTCTTTTCCATTTGTAGATGTCTGTACTCAGACATGTAATGCTTCCGTTGCCTGTATGCTCTGTATGTTGGGTCATGTGACCTCTGATTGTAATAAATGCTATGATGGCTCTTCTGGGCCTTTATCTTTATGAGTTGTTGAGTTATGTTGTGATGCCTTGTTGTTCAGCACATACTTGCATGTTATGCGTACGTGTAATGTGTATTGCTATGTGTGGGATCCGACACCTAGTTGTTTACCTTTGGTAGCCTATCTTACAGGGAAATGTCTCCTAGTGCTTCCACTGAGCCTTGGTAGCTTGCTACTGCTCCGGAACACTTAGGCTGGCCGGCATGTGTCCTTCTTCGTTCCTGTGTCTGTCCCTTAGGGGAAATGTCACGCGTTGTTCCTTTAAGTCCTTGTAGCTTGCTACGACTTGGGTTCATACGTTGATGACCGACACGTTCGTTGCTGGGTCATGTATGCCTGTCTCTGTAATTTAGTGCCACTTTTGGTTTATAACTGGTCATGTCGGCCCGGGTTCTCTGTCATATGGATGCTAGCGACACTATCATATACGTGTGCCAAAATGCGCATACGGTCCCGGGCCAGGTAAGGTGGCACCCGTGGAATACCGTGCGTGAGGCCGCAAAGTGATATGGTGTGTTACAGGCTAGACCTGTGTGACTTAGGATCGGAGTCCTGACAGCTTTGGTATCAGAGCCTGACTGCCTGTAGGATTAGCAAGCCAAACTGGTCGAAGTTGTGTCTAGAAACTCTTTAGTTATATAAGGGAATTGATTGTGGACGGGAACGTAAGGCTCTTTTTTACTCCTTTACCTTATGACCTTCTGATCTGAGTCACCTTCTTCTATTCCACGGGGATTAAGAACTAGGATTCTCATTCTATTTATCAGGATCACGTTATTGTGGATTCAACCCTCATGTTCAGTTCCCTCTATCTCTGTTTGTTCAACTGTTGGTCTCAGAAACTTGACATTATGATGTTAAGTGGATATGCTACCCTTTTTGCTTGGATCTCAAAAGTATTTTCGAGCATTTGCAGCCGTTATGCTGTCCGAGTCATCCCAGGTCTCTGAACAATTTGATGCACTTGCAAATCATTCCTACCTGTTCTTAATGTCCTTTAGACCAGATTAATCACACTAGTCAGTGTGTTGAGGTACTCTGTTACCTCGACATATATGTTGGAATTATTACTATGACCCTAGGTGTCTTAGAGGATCACCCAGTAATCTAGCAATTCTTTATATTCTCAGTGTGATGGTTCTGGCCGTCATTCTCAAAAGCATCCCGTGATGCCATTTAGTTGGTAGGCATTCTATCCCTGGGTTCTTGAACCCGAGTTTCACCCTACTTACTTCATGTTGATGGTATTTGCTCGTTCCTTAGGATATTAGTAACCTTGTGATAGTCCTCGAGGTTCGTGGTTATCGTTCTTCCAATACCATGAACCATCCTTGGCAGAAGTTCTCCCGAACCAAAAGATCACAACCAGAGTGCTCCTTAGTGGTACTCCATTCATATTGTGACTCTGCCAGTCCTACCTTTCTGCATGGGTTATCCGGAAGAAATATGTGGAACTCGTTCGACATACTAACCTATGCATCCACAACTCAGAAAGATATATGTTCCTTTGAGTTGTCCCTTTTCAGTTGTTTTATGACCTTCGTCTATCAGTTGATAGTCAGGAGTGGTTGTGCATTCGTGTTCATCGATGCCTTCTACTCTTGTGGTCCGTCAAGTCATTATATTCTGGAATGACTAGGAGAAACAAACTCCAGTACCTTATCCATATCCAGGATTGGGTCAAAGAAGTTGTACTTCGTAGATAAAGAACGCTAATCCAGCTTCTAATCTGTTCTATCTTGGAATATTACCATCTTTATGTCAAGAATGTCATGGGAATTGCACATCATCCTATGAACTCTAGATACAGTAATACTTCTCACCATCGTCGTTCATTCCTCGGTCTTCGCGTTGTTATAACCAGAATGCCGACAAGTGAATTGTGATGTGTGAAATTAATACTCCTAGCAACTTCGTTGCTTGGTAGTTAAAGGACAACAACCTCATCCTTAGCGAGTTGATTATTGCATCATCACCCTAAGGTTGATCGTGCTACCCAGTCCACTTTCTTGGTGCACTCCTTGATTGATGAGTTAAGATTTTGTTAATCCCTTGCTCATTTGATTATATCATCTTGCCCTGAAAAGCAAGATTGTTCTCGAGCTTAGTAACACATCGGTGGTTCGTGATTTTCCGAATATCTTCTCGGAAGTATTACCAGGTTGTCACCTGACCGCTATGTTGAGTTCGTGATCAAGTTGGTTTCTTATAAACCACCACTTCTCCAAGAATCTGTGTTGGGTACCCCGAACTAGTTGGTTAAGCTAAACAATAACTTGGAGAGTTGGAAGATAAAAGCTTGCCAGCTTAGTTCATCTCAAGGGGTATGTTTGCGTGTGTTGAAGATAGATGACATCCTCATCAGTTGGTCCCTGAGATCAGTTGTTGGACCTATTGTCATATCAAAACTTTGATTTGAGTATGGGCTATCATCAAATCAAATCAGAACCAACGATGTTCTTAATGTTGTCTTACTCGTGGGTGTTCCCCGAGCATACCTCATTACATCTATTGGTCTGACCAATACTATCATTTGTTCACATAATTATGGAATTCCATCTCCATGGAAACCTGGATGAATTGTTGTTGAGCCCATCAGCAATATTGTTATCTTCTCCATGATCTATGGTGAACATCCAGTTAGTATTGGAAACTTTTATATGCATTATCTTCATGACCCGTTCGTGAAGCATATGTACGGAAGAAAGAAGTGACTTCCTCTAATTCATGAGCATTTGATGCAAGTTGCCGCCGTGAATTCGAGAAAGCATGTTTTACCTCCTCTGGAGTCATCCCAAGTCAGTCATGCATACGTGTGAAGTATTCTATGGTCTGATAGACTGATCATCTTCATTCTGTATGTATCCCTAGCACACCAAGCCACTGATTGATTTGTTCAAAGAAAAGAAGTTTGAATGCTATTCCCGAAGGGGCCGGACGGACATGCACCAGTCTTTGTTATCTCCAATGATGATTCCCAATCTAAACTCGATAGTATTTTATTATAAGACTACTATGTGGTCACGTTTGTCTGGGACAACGTGTTCACAGGTTTTGTAGCAGAACCAGCTCATGTTTTGGAGCTGCTATCGTAGTTCATTCCTGAGAATCTCGCAACGCCTTCTCGTCGAATTGTGTTGTAAACTTTCATTTTTCCTTCTAGACTCGATGAGTCTGGAATATCCTGACACCAACCGAAACTGAATCTCAGGCAGATATGATGGTTGGTGCATTTCCCAAGAACTATAATATTGGTCTCTCGATTACCGGTAAAGTGGATGTCGTGGCCAACACACCTAGCCGGAAGACCTATTGTTGTAGTATCTTGATTGAAGAAATTGGCCACCTCCCCATAAGGACTTCGTAGGAATTACTCCCTAGTTGTTCCTTATGGATTCTTGTGCTTCCGAAGTCCGACCTCTACCTGATGTTCAAGATACCAAACATATCTATGAATGGTTTACGCTAACAAATCAAGGAGAACATTAGAAGCGGAGTGCTAAATGTCTCTCGGTCGATCATCCAGATTTTGCCCCTTGACTCCGCTAAGGTGGAATCTGAGAAAGTGTTATGTTCCTTTGCATCTGCATCGTCCATCGTTATTCATCATGGTAGTATGTGATGTTGCCAGGATCCTTGACACGGATATTGGTAAAACCTTGATGAATATGGGAATACTCAAGTTCTTGAGAGCACGCACAAGCACTAGGTGTTATCCTCGACACCAACCGAGATTACTCCCCGTGCTCTTGGTTATGCTATAACCCCTCAAGAGTAGAATTACTCTCTACTGTTGGGATTCTCCCAGTTACCAGAATCATTCCCAGCACTTGCATTTTGTTCCCAGCTTGCACCGCCAATGTGCCAACTTGCCATGGGTCCCATTCATTTCCAACGATAAGCAAAATCATCTGTGGTGTTGTCTTCAGCAAGAAAGTTCACATCATCCATTTTGGCCGAGAATGTCATTTCTTTGGACTCCATCAAACGATCGATTGTGTTTGCCTTAGGTTGGTATAGGGAATTTCAATGATCTCTATATCAAAAGTAATTCTTTTTGCCACTTAAGGGAATAACTCTACGAGTCACCTTCTCTAAGGTGCCCCGTCTGGTGGTATCAATCACCATCTTCTTAGATGTGGAATTATTGCCACTAGGTGAACCTTCATCGTTTGTCTCACTCCATCCCCCTGGAGTTGTACTCCGTGTCTCAGCTGAAGAGATGTTTCAACGTCTCACTCCAAGAGTTGATCTTGAGTTGCCCGATCTTTCACAAGATCAACTATTGCAGAGTTTCTTCTGTTATCACTGTGTTGGACAAAGATCTAGTAATCAAGGATGTCAGGATCAACATGATGCTACGAATCAACAATTTCGAGGAGGAGAACTGGATCAAGAAGATTGTGTTAGCTAGAGTCCCCTCTGATTTCTTATATCACGTCCTGAATCTCGGGACGAGATTCTTGTTTAGTAGGGGTGAGTTGTCACATCCCCAGTTCTGGTCTGCTTTGGTCCAGTTAGTCTTGTGTTGCATCATGTTTATTTTCAAAGGAAACCTGAAATGGGGGATGCTCAAACCCTAGCACTAAATGAATTTAACTAGGGTCAAATTAAAATCCTTTTCAATAAACCCAAAATGCCCCTTGGAAAAGTTCATCATTTTTGGATTGATTAAAAACCCCTGCCAAAAATGTTGCTCATATTTCTAGGACCATTCTGGATTTTTGAATTAAATCATATCTTATTTGCATTTGGGCATTTAAATTTTATATATTATTTTAAATGCTCAAATAATCATAAACTAAAATGTTTACTGTTGGTTTTATTCTAAACAGTAGCCATGCTTGGTTTCATGATTTTTGAGTGTGCCTAAGTATTTTTAATAAAGCCCAGGACAAAGTAACAAAATAGAAAAAACAGAAACTTTTATTAGAAAAGAGAGAGAGAGGGAAAGTACCTGGGCCTTCAACCTAATGGCCCAGCCGGAATGGCCAGCTGGCGGCCCAGCCCACCACCGCACTACCCCCCCCCCCTCTGTCGTCTTCCCCGCGCCCACTAGCGCTGTGCGTGGCGCGCGCACGGCCGAACGCCGGCCACCTCCTGCTTCGACGTGTCCCAGCCTTCCCCGACCCTCCCAGTGCGCCGTTGGAACGCCTTGACCCTCCCTCTGTCTCTCCCCTCACTCTGGAGCTCTCTCCCTCTCCTCCAGCTCTCTTTTCCAAGCTCGCCCGTGAGAGCAGAGCGCACCGCCGGCCGAAGCCGCGGCCACCGTGCACCCCGCACCTCCCCGGTGTGACCAGCAGAAGCGCCTCGTCGCCCTCTTCGTCTACATCGAGCTACGCACGTCGGGGAGCAGCACACCGTCGCCATCGTCGCCGTTTTCCTCGCCACGGCCACCGGACGCCGCTCGTCGATTCGCCGCCTCCGGCGCGTCCCCGAGCGCACTGACCTTTCCAACAGGCTCACGGTGAGCCTCCGAGCCGTTTCCCCCTGTCCCCGTGGCCTGTAACTCACCGTAGCCGTCGCCCCTTTCCTCACCGTCGCCGGCCGCCGCTGAGCCTGTCGCCGCCGTGGCCAGAGCCGCTGTCACGCTTCTTCGAGGCCACGAGCGAGCTCAGCGCACCCCCAGGAACACACCGCACCCATCAGCTCGTCTCCCCGTGCCCCGCAGCGCTTAACCCGACGGAGCCCGAACTCCGGCGCCGCCGCGAGCTCGTTTCCGACGAGCTCCGGCCACCCCAGCTCCTCCCGATGGCATAAATGGATGCGCGAGCTCCCCAGCTTCGCATAGCACCAAACCGCCGTCCAAATGGTCGCCGGAGGGCGTTTTCCGACGCGCTCCGCCGTCTCGGCACTCGCCGGCGGCGAGCCGCCGGCCAGTTGACCCACCTGACCAGGGGTTTGACCCCCCCTGAGTCACTGACTCGTGGGGCCAAGCTCTGTTTAATTAGTTAGGTTTTTAATTAAGTTTTAATTACTGTGATTAACCTAATTGGACACTGACCTGTGGGCCCAGGCCCCTAGTTAATTAGAGTTAGGTTTAAACTTAGTGCTAACTAATTTAGTGAATTAGTTGAGACACTGACTTGTGGGTCCCAGCCGTCAGGTTTGACCTGGGCTGGCGCCTTTGACCTGCTGACGTAGTGATGATGTCACTATGATGTCATAAATGCTTTCTGGAATTTTAAATAAATCAGAAATGATTTATTTATTTTAGAAAATAACCAAAACTTCTAAAAATCATAGAAATTAATCCATAACTCAGATGAAAATAATTTATATATGAAAATTGATCAGAAAAATTCAAGGAATCTGTTTATGGCATTTTCATGCATGTTTGAACAAGTTAAACCTGCTGATCAGGTCAAATCAATTAAATGGCATTTAAATAATCACATATGGAGTTTGAATTTGAACCTTGGGTTCAAACCAACTCCATTTAACATGGTTGCTAGTTGCATTAGGCCAAACCACATCATATTGCCATGTCATGTTCATGCATCATATTGTTGCATTGCATTGATTGTATTCTTTCCCTGTTTGTCGGTTTTGTCCCCTCTCAGTAGACGACGTTCCGACGATGAGTTCGATGACACCGATGAAGACTCAATGTTATCTTCAGAAGTGCCAGGCAAGCAAAACCCCTTTGAGCATTCCGATACAATCCCACTCTCTCGCTCTTGCTCTCCATTACTGCATTAGGAGAACAACGCTTCAACTGTTACTTGCTGCGGTAGTTGAACCCCTTTCCACTGCATGACCCGTCATTGCCCAAGTAAATAGTTGAAACCCACTAGTATGAGTAGGAGTTGATTGAGCCATGTTGTGCCTACTCATTCATGCTTTCTTGTTATGCCTGCTATTGCTTAGAGTTGTGTCAGGCCTGATTCATCAGGGATGAATTGGAATGTGGTGAACATGTCCTACTGTTGAGAGCTAAGTGTGTGAACACGATTTGGTAAAGGTAGCGATGAGAGGCCATGTAGGAGTACATGGTGGGTTGTCTCATTGCAGCCGTCCTCAGGAACTGAGTTCTGTGTTGGTTGATCCACGACCAGTTACTACCATGCATTGGGCCCGAAACCAATGGACCCTCTCGACTTATTAATCAACATGATCTCTGTCCAGGAGTTGCAACTAGTTTCTGGTGTTTGTAGTTTACTGGAGGTCGTGCGCAGCGCTGACCCTCGGGGTGGGCTGTGACGCGGCAGGTACATGGCACGGTGTACCGATTGCCCGTTTGGTGATGCGGGAACCCTGTACACATCGTTTGGGGCCGTGAGCGACACCCCGGCCGGATCTCCCCACGGATGGAACACAAATAGGCGATAAACCTGGATGAGAGACTTGTGTGGTTAGTCAGGTCGTGGCCGACACCCTCGCTGGGCCTCCGCTTGAAGGTTGCCGAGTACATGTCGTGTAAACGGTGGTAAGTGGTGAGAGCGTGTGTGAAGAAGTACACCCCTGCAGGGTTAAATATAATCTATTCGAATAGCCGTGTCCGCGGAAATGGACTTCTGGGTTACCTACTACAGTTCATAGACAAGTGAAAGTGGATACTCTAAAACACGCAAGATAAGTGTCAGGGATATGGTTAAAAGGTATAAACCGGATATTGTAAACCGGCTTAACTGTATCGTACTTAATTTATTAGTAGTAGGGATCACGGCCCATAAAGATTTCAGGGCCCATGTATAGAAATACGGTTTATCAACCGCCAGAGAGATGTAACTTGAGAAATAAGAAAGGAAGAGCAGAGACCGAGGCGGACACGATTATGAGCCGGCCTCGGGACTCTGTAGACCGGACCAGGCGTCACCTCTATATAAAGGGACGACCCGGCACCGGTTCAAGGACAAGCAACAATCAATCCGTCGAGACACAGGCAAGCGATTCCGCTCCCTGTAATCCGACGCCCGAATAATCCCAAACCAACTAGACGTAGGCTTTTACCTTCTCGAAGGGGCCGAACTAGTATAAAACCCTTTGTGTCCTTTGTGCGCCATGAACCCTTTCAAGCTAACCCGTGCGATGGTTCCATCATCAAGTCCGTTAAACCGGACATCTGCCGTGTTAATTCCACGACAATAAGCGTGAGTGCTATGGATGGCCTTCTCGTAGGGAGACGGGAGCGGATCCATAGTGGTGTATTGATTGGTGAATATGTGGACTCGTGTGCGCCACCTCAAAAGAGTTACTTTCAGTCGTAGTTTAGGATAGCCACCGAGTCAAAGCTGGCTTGCTGCAGTCAAACTCCACCACCCCTTTGTCGATACCGATGCATATGTAGCTAGTTCTGATGTAAGTCTTGCTGAGTACCTTCGTACTCACGTTTGCTTAATTTATGTTTTGCAGAGAGACTTCAGTCTCGCTAGTGGTTCCGCGTGGACTTCGACGTTTAGCTTGTTACCTCAGCTACGATCTTGTACCCTTGTAGGATCTTGTAGATAGTCAGACTTCTTAGTCTTTTCCATTTGTAGATGTCTGTACTCAGACATGTAATGCTTCCGTTGCCTGTATGCTCTGTATGTTGGGTCATGTGACCTCTGATTGTAATAAATGCTATGATGGCTCTTCTGGGCCTTTATCTTTATGAGTTGTTGAGTTATGTTGTGATGCCTTGTTGTTCAGCACATACTTGCATGTTATGCGTACGTGTAATGTGTATTGCTATGTGTGGGATCCGACACCTAGTTGTTTACCTTTGGTAGCCTATCTTACAGGGAAATGTCTCCTAGTGCTTCCACTGAGCCTTGGTAGCTTGCTACTGCTCCGGAACACTTAGGCTGGCCGACATGTGTCCTTCTTCGTTCCTGTGTCTGTCCCTTAGGGGAAATGTCACGCGTTGTTCCTTTAAGTCCTTGTAGCTTGCTACGACTTGGGTTCATACGTTGATGACCGACACGTTCGTTGCTGGGTCATGTATGCCTGTCTCTGTAATGTAGTGCCACTTTTGGTTTATAACTGGTCATGTCGGCCCGGGTTCTCTGTCATATGGATGCTAGCGACACTATCATATACGTGTGCCAAAATGCGCAAACGGTCCCGGGCCAGGTAAGGTGGCACCCGTGGAATACCGTGCGTGAGGCCGCAAAGTGATATGGTGTGTTACAGGCTAGACCTGTGTGACTTAGGATCGGGGTCCTGACAGGAAAACCAAGTTTTAGCACGACCTCTAAGTTGTTTAACAATATCGTTATCTGTATCCCTTTTCTTTTGCATATCACACAAATCAACAAAGTTGTTTAGATGGGTAGCGGCATCTTCACTAGGAAGGACGGAGAATTGATCTTTCATGACAAAATTTAACAAAGCAGCATTGATCTCACAAGATTCAGCATCGGTAATAGGAGCAATCGAAGTGCTAATAAAATCATTGTTGTTGGTATTGGAGAAGTCACAAAATTTGTTATTGTTTTGAGCCATAGTGACAAGCAAGCAATCCAACACACACAAGCAAACAAGAAGCAAGCGAACGAGAAACACACGGCGGAAGAAGGGCAAATAAAACGGCAAAGGTGAAGTGGGGGAGAGGCAAATAAATGTAATGCGAAGGATAAGGGTTTGTGATAGGTACTTGGTATATGACTTTTGCGTAAGCCTCCCCGGCAACGGCGCTAGAAATTCTTCTTGCTACCTCTTGAGCTTGCGTTGTATTCCCTCGAAGAGGAAAGGGAGATGCAGCACAGTAGCATAAGTATTTCCCTCAGTTTTTAAGAACCAAGGTATCAATCTAGTAGGAGACCACGCGCCAGTCCCTGACACCTGCACAAACAAATAAGAACTTTGCAGCCAACGTGATAAGGGGTTGTCAATCCCTTTATGGTCACTTACGATAATGAGATCTGATAGAGATGATAATTATATTTTTGGTATTTTTGGTGTAGAAACAGAAAGTAAAGAAAGCAAATAAACAACAGCGGCAGAAATTGGCTAGTTGATGGGAAAGTAATATGATAGAGATAGAGATAGAGATAGACCCGGGGGCCATAGTTTTCTCTAGTGGCTTCTCTCATGATAGCGATATTCTACGGCGGGTAAACAAATTACTGTCGAGCAATTGATAGAAAAGAGAATAATTATGAGACTATCTAGGCATGATCATTGTACATAGGCATCACGTCTGTCGGGGGAAACTGTCCGCCACGAACACCTATGGGACCGGAGCTCCTTGTCTGTGCGGTAAGAGGGCGGAGGGAGCACGAAGAGCAGATCGTAGTGAACACGCGGGCAGTTTACCCAGGTTCGGGCAGCGGTGGACGCGTAAAACCCTACTCCTGCTTAGTTGTGTATTGAGTTGGAGAGTTCGGGAGCTTGAAGAACCAGCTACACCGAGCGTATGAGCGATCTAGGTTCCGAACCCCCCCCTACGTTGTGCATGGGCCTCCTTTTATAGTGCAAGGGGTCACCGACAGGTGTCAACGTAGGAGAAGGGGTAAAAACATAAAAGAGGTGGTAGTTGTAACAGTGCAGGAATAGTGGAGCTACAGTGCATGAACAGTGGTCGCTACCTACTTTGACAGTGGGGGACAAGGGCATTTAATGCCCATCGCCGTCGACCCCAAAAGCGCCCGCCCTTGCATCTCCCTTTGCCACGGCGATGGCTTCACCACCGTGGAGTGCCACCGTGTCCCCCAGGCTGCACAGCCATCCGCCACGCGTCCCTGGAAAGGCCCCAGGGCGACGCGTGGGCCGATGAGCTGGAGCGCGGGCACACAGCGCAACTCTCCCGGCAAGCACCTTGCCGGGGTCTTGACCTTGCCGGGCCCGGGAGCTTGTCGGGCTCTGAAGCTTGTCGCTCCCCGGGCCCTCGCCGGGACGCATATAGCGCCGAGGCGTGTCTTCTATGATGTAATCTTCTAGTCTTCCTGGCAAGCTCCTCTTGCCAGGGCCTTGCGTGAGTGAGGTAACCTTGAGCCTGGAACGGCCTTCCCGGCAAGCTCCGCTTGCCGGGGTCTCGATCTTCTGTCTTGTATACTTTGTTTTTGAATGGCTTTGCATGAGGCAGGAAGGTCTCCGGCGAGCACGTGGTCGACCCTGCCGCGGGAAGCTGCTACTGTCCGTGCACAAGTTGGGGTACTGAGGTACCTCTACCTTAGTACACCGACAGGAGCCCCCGGGCCTGGGCCACACACGGTGCCGAGCGCTGTTGGGCCAGGCCCAAAACAGTGCACGGGCACACGCGACCCATAGCGCACCGAATCCACTTCCGCATCCGCCGCGTCCCCCCGTAACGGCACGCGTCGATTGCGGCGTCGTGGGATGGGGCGTGGCCACGTTCTTTTAATGGAAAGAGCGAAACGCCCCCCACTTCCCCATAAAAGCGGAGGAAGCAGGAGCGGTTCCCCTCCTTACGCTTTCATTGCATCCTCTTCCATCTCCAGAGATCCCCTTTGCGCTCCGCCTCCACAGTTCCGCCGCCGCCGTCTGCATCTCCGGCGCCACCGGGCTCTTCGTCCCCCTTCCTCCGCCGCCTCTGCCATGGCCCTGAAGACCGAGAAGGCGAAGGCGGAGAAGGCCAAGAAGGAGAAGTCGGAGCAAGCGGCGAGGCTTACCGCGTATCGGAAGCGGAATCTCGTCTTCCCGCCGAGGCTCAGCGCGCGGGAGCTCTGGAACAAGTATTACTTGTTCTGGTCCAAGGGAACCAAGGCGCACCCCCGCACTCGAGCTTATCCGGCCGCCGCCAAGGACAACTACCCCGACGGGTACTATTTCTTCGCAGCCTTCTTCCACTGCGGTCTTTGCCCTCCTTTTTCTGAATTCTTCTGTGACATAATGCACACCTACGGCCTCCATCTTCCTGACTTCACCCCCAACGCCATCCTCACAATGGCGGTTTTCGCACACATGTGCGAAAACTATATAGGAATACACCCAAACGTAGCGCTGTTTAGGCACTTCTTCACCCCTAGAGCAGAGGCCGGCGCCCCCCTCTCCGGAGGAATATCTTGGGTTTTTCGTCTGAACAAGAAGGAGTCCTACTTGCCGGGGGAGCTCCGCGGCAAGTGGGAGGAGTGGCGTGCTGATTGGTGCTGGATCGTCGAGGACCAGCCGCAACCCTTCACCGCGCCGTGCACAACACCTATCGTGCGCGGCAGGGACTGGAGCGAGCTGGATTCGGACGACAGCAAGCTTGATATCGCCCTCATCAGGATTCTGCGTCTCCGGGTAGCAAGGTTGTCGGTCGCAGAAGTGGGCACAGACTTCCTCCGCCGCCGCATCGCCCCTCTCCAAGACAGGAAAAGGCCGGCCTGGGAGTACGGCAACTCGGCGGATATCATGAGGCTGCGCCCCGGGCTCAACTTTAACTTCACATCGCTGGAGCTGAAGGGGATGGTCCGGGAACTGTTTAAACACGACCCGGCCCACCCGGAATGGTTCAGGGGTCCCCGAGGAGTGGTGCCCCTATGCAACAGCACAGCCAGGGACAATCTTCGCGCCATGATGCCCGCGTGCGACTCGCACGGCGTCGACCGCACGTGGATCGCGCCCAAGCCGGACGTCATCTTGAATCTCTTCGACAGCCTGGTGGAGGTGGCGAAGAACAAGAACGAGACCCGGGAGCTGACACGGGACACCACTGACCAAGAGATCGCATACATAGCATCTCGGGTTGAAGAGGCTGCTGCAGCCGCAGCGGCAGGAGAATTCGGCTACACGCCCGAGGAGGCAGATGCTACGGAAGCGTCCTGCGAAGCGGAGCAGGCGGAGATCCGCAGGCTACTGAAGCTGCCTCCCGACGAGCTCGCCGGAGTCCCATCCTTGAGGCACTCCGGGATCATCGGAATCCAGACGGAGGCCGCGGCGAGAGGCAACGCCGCCGGAGGGAACAGGGGCGCCGCAGGGAGCGGAGGCGCCGGGGGGAGCGGAGGCGCCGGAGGGAAAGAGGCCGCAGCGCAGGGCGCTGGGCCCAGCAAGCCAGCCGGGGAGGAGGAGGATGACGACGAGGCCGCCGAGGACTCCGACGGATCCCTGGGGCTATACGCCGACGACCTCTCCTCGTCGTCGGAGACCTCCCCGCCCCGGGCGAGCCCTAGGCGTTCTCCACTGAAGCGTCTCCGCAAGACGGCGACGGGGGCGAGGGCGCAGGCGCCCCGGCAACAGCCAACTCGCCGGGCAGCGCGAGCTCCCCGGGGGAGTCAAGCTGCGACGGGGGCGTCCGGCGCACCAGTCACGGCGGAGGCGGCCCGCGCGCAGGCCACGGCAGAGGCGCCCCGCAAGCAGGCCACAACAGAGGCGCCTCGCAAGCCGGCGCCGAGCCGACAGGAGTCTTCACGGGGCGGAGCGGCGGCTCCGCCCGCTCCCCGGGCCCCGGCTACCACAGGGGCTGGGTCTTCGCAGCCCCCAGCCCCAGGGACCGCCAAGCGCCCGAGGGAGTCTTCGCCTCCCGCTCCTCGCGCAGACGCGCCCCAGGTGGAGTTTGACTTCTCCGCCTTGAGCGACGACGGCGAGGAGGAACAGGAGTAAGCATTCAAGATCTTACATCTTCTCAAGTTTCGTCCTGATTATTGTTGATGCTAATCTTGTGTCTTGTCTTGATTTCAGGACCTTGGCCCAGCGCGTGGCGAAGAAAGCCAAGGTGCCCGTGGTCGAGGTCGCGGATGACTCGCCCACCGCGGCAACTGGGGACGTGCCGGAGCCAAGCCTGCCGGACCCGAGCGCTGCTTCGAGGAGCAGCCCCCACCGCAGCCCCCAGCGTAAGTCTGGGTTCCATCCTTCCGCTCGTCGGGCGCGCTTGGAGATTTTGTCTTGTTCCAATATCTTGATGTTCTTGTCTTGACTTGTGCAGAGGTGGAGCCACAGCCGCAGGAGCGTCCGGAGGTCACCCCCGAGGAGCCGCAGGCCCCGCCGTCCCCGCCAAGGCCGAACTCCCCGGCAAGGGAGAGTGTTCCGCCAAGGGCGGGTACTCCGCCAAGGGCGAGTACCCCGCCAAGGGCGAGCAGCCCGGCGAGGGCGGCCACTCCGCCAAGGCAGAGCTCCCCGGCGAGGGAGCCCGCCGCTGACGACGCCCGCCAAGGTAGGTTCTGTAACTTTGTTTTCTTGCCGTTGTCTCTTTTTGGATATTTGCTTGAACTTCTTTTGCTTCTTCTTCTTCTTCTAGATCCTCCTCCCCCCGAGCAGATGGAGATGGAAGTCATCGTCATCGAGGAGGAGGGCGCGCAAGGCGGCGGCGGCGACGCCCCTGTCGCCGAGGACACGGCGAGAGCCGCCGAGCCGGCCGCGCAGGAGACCGCTCCGGCTGCGGACGCAGCGGCCGGGGAGGGAGACGGCGACCGCTCTGCCGGCCCGGAGGCGGCAGGAGCATCAAGTTCTGCGCCGGCCGCCGACCCCTCCGCCGGAAAGGAGCAGGCCGGCTACTACCTTGAAGCCCCCAACGGCGTATTTATCCAAGTGCCGTGGGGTTCTTCGTCACGAGCCCCCGCGGAGGGCGAGGCCTTTGACGGAGAGGTCCTCGCCTCCGCGGGCTTGAAGATCGTCGAGGCGCCCGGCGGAAGCGACGGGCCCGAGGAGGAGAAGCTGCTTCACCAGCTCCTGGCCCTTTACCGGGCCAGGCAGGCGAAGCTTGCTTCTCGGGAGGCCCTTGTCGCCAAGGCCGCCGCGGAGATGGAGAAGCGCGCGGCGGAGCTCAGCGCCGCCAACCAGGCTGCCCTCCGTGAGGTGGCGGAGGAGCGCGAGCGGCTCGCCGGGGAATATCAAGAGTGGCTGCTGGAGAAGGCCGAGGCCGAAGAGAAGCAGCGGCTCGCCGGGGTGGAGCTGTCCCGGCGAGAAGGAGAGCTCGCCCAGCGGAAGGTCAACGTCGACTCCCACGAGGAAGACCTTGCCGCTCGGGAGCAGGCCCTTGGCGGGGAGCTGAAGGAGGCGAGAGCCGCCGCGGCTACCGCGGAGACCGCCAAGGAGGAGCTTGCCGCTAAGGTCGCGCAGCTGGAGGAGTCGCTGAAGGCGAGCGTGGAGAAGGTCGCCGCGCTCAACATAGAGCGCGAGAAGGACGCCCACACTAACTCAGAACTCCAGGTGCGTCTTTCTGAGAAGGGCGACGAGTTAAAGGCCGCCAAGGACTCCATCGAGGATTTGGAGCTGAAGGTCTCCACGCTGAAGGACTCGCTTGACGCCGTCCGGGATCGGGAGACCAAATTGAAGGAGGAGCTCCGCAAGGAGCGAACCTTGGTGGACAGCGCCAACAAAGCGGCCGAGAACTTCCGCCGTACCATCGAGGTATGGACCGAGGACTTGGTATCTTCTGCGTCCAACATCGACCAGGAGCTGCTGGCGCTGAAAGTTGAGCATCTCATCTACTCTCCGGATCCGAACCTCCCTCACAGCGCCAAACTCAGCCTCTTCTTCAGAGGGATTGCGCCGGCCCTCGCAGGTCTTCGGAAGAAGATTCCCGCGCAGCTGGCCGAGGAGTCGCGTCTGCTTTGCACGGGGACCTTGGAGCGTGTGCTGACGAAGATTGTATACCGCAATCCCGGCATAAACCTCACCAACGTTCTCTGCAGCTTGCCGGCCGACGCGAACATGGAGGTGCTGAAGGAGCAGGTCGCCCACATCATCGCCAAGGTGAACAAAATCTCCAGGATTGAGGGCGACCGCATAGATTAGGCCTCCTTTATCTTTATCTCTTTTTGTTGCTGCATAGCGTGTTTATGAACTCATTAATCATTGCGACAAGTTATCCTTTGTAAGATACTTATCTCATTTTGATCAATCAGTGCAATGTTATCTTCCTTGTCTTGGTCCTTTACTTTGTATGCTTTTCACCCTACGCTCCCGGGGAGCTTGCCGGCAAGGGGCCTTTGCCGCGAGCGCTGAGTGCTGGACTCTGAGCAGCCTGCTGGCCAAGGTCTCGCCGGCAAGCAACCTTGCCGCAGCTAGTCGCAACGCACTTAGCTTGCTGAGTGAACTCGAAAACGAAGCAAGGGCGCGACACTTGTCGCAGCTCACTTAAGTCGTTGAGCGTACTCGAAAACAAGACAAGGGTGCGGCTAGCTACGGGTAGGTTCCTCCGCGCACAGGTTTCCCATACAAAGTGTGACTGTTCAAGGAAAACAACTAAAATTTTAAAAATTTGAACTGGTCAAATTCTAATAACTTAGCTTTCATATATTGCTTGCTTCTTGGTAAGGCTTCTCTTTCTTGAACAGCACTTGGTTCCTCTTCCATCT
>LR738709.1:3324655-3353616 GCA_902687465.1 Secale cereale | reverse complement strand
CCCCCCCCCCCCCCCCCGGCAAACTTGTGCGCGAGGAACATTCCATCTGTTTGCGAGGCGAGGAAAAAGAAGAGAGAAACAAGTATATGGCCTTTCGGCGTGCTAATGCTTACCGGATATGTATGTTGCACAAGATGCCAAATAACACATGCAAATAACGAAGAAAAGCATGCAGAAGGCAAATAGCGCAGAACACAAAAACTTTACTGATGCACGGGGTCTGCGCCCGGCTTTGTACAAAGGGTTACATGCAACAGCGGCAAAGCTTGTACAAAAGGTGGTTGCCGGAACGGATCACGGCAACCGCGCCTTATGGGTGAAACTTGCGAAGATGCTCTATGTTCCAGGAGTTGCTCACCGGTAAGCCTTCTTCGGTCTCAAGGCGGACAGCGCCGGGCCTTGTGACTTGTCTCACCCGATAAGGGCCTTCCCACTTCGGCGTCAACTTGTTGGAATTCTTGGCGGACTGAACACGCCGAAGAACAAGGTCGCCTTCCTCGAGACTCCTGGCCTTAACCTTGCGGCTATGATAGCGGCGCAAGGTTTGCTGGTATCGAGCAGCTCGTACAGCAGCCTGAAGACGTTCCTCCTCGAGGAGCAATGCATCATCTTGTCGCAGTTGCTCTTGCTCGAGCTCATCATAAGCGAGCACTCGAGGAGATCCGTATACGAGTTCCGTGGGGAGAACTGCCTCTGCTCCATATACTAGAGCAAAGGGTGTCTGCCCGGTGGCTCGATTTGGTGTCGTTCTGATTGACCAAAGAGCCGCCGGTAGCTCCTCTATCCAATTTCTTCCGCACTTGCGCAGCCTGTCAAAGGTCCTTGTCTTGAGTCCGCGCAGCACTTCAGCATTGGCCCTCTCCGCTTGACCGTTGCTCCTCGGGTGAGCAACAGAAGCGAAACAGACCTTGGCGCCAAGGTCTTGGACGTACTGCATGAAGGTGCGACTAGTAAATTGTGTACCGTTGTCGGTGATGATCCTGTTAGGGATTCCGAAGCGGCAAACAATCGACCTGAAGAACCTGACCGCTGACTGTGCTGTCACCTTTCTCACTGGCTCCACTTCTGGCCACTTCGTGAACTTGTCGATTGCAACGTACAAGTACTCAAAGCCCCCGACGGCTCGGGGGAAATGGCCGAGGATATCGAGCCCCCAGACCGAGAAGGGCCAGGACAAAGGAATTGTTTGGAGAGCTTGAGCTGGCTGATGAATTTGTTTTGCATGGAACTGGCACGCTTCACACTTGGTTACTAGTGCAGTTGCATCTTGGAGGGCTTCTTGCCAAAAGAACCCTTGCCGGAAAGCCTTCCCGGCAAGCGCCCTTGCGCCAATGTGGTGGCCGCATATGCCTCCGTGTATTTCTGCCAACAGCTTTTGTCCATCTTCCCTGGAGATGCACTTCAGTCTGATACCGTTGAGCCTTCTTCTGTACAGCTCGTTATCCACGAACTGGTACATACTTGACTGCCTGGTTATCTTCTCTATTTCTTCTGGGTCGTCGGGAAGTTCTCCAGTTTGCAGAAAGCGGACGATCTGCTGCGCCCATGCCGGAGCTTGGGGCTCAACGGCAAGGACTAAAGGCATGAGGGCCGCTGCGGGGACCTCAGCTTCTACGGCAAGAACCTCTGGCTCTGTCGGAGCTGTTGTTCCCCCGGCAAGCTCGCCGGGGCGAGGCTTGTCGAGAACGCTTGCTTCAACTTTACAGACCCGAGGATCTGTAGGAGCAAACTGTTCCTCAGCGTTCTGGTTGTTGATCTTGGGGACCTTGGCGGCGGTTTCAGGGAGATCCGCCGGCAAGTAGTCGCCGGAGACCAACTTTCTCTTCTTGGATTGCCCAATTGATGGTGTAACGGATGGTTGAGTCAGCTTGAGCAAGAAGGTCCCTGGTTCCACAGGTAACTTCATCGAAGCACACTTTGAAAGGCCGTCTGCTATTTCATTCTGAGCTCTCGGGACATGCTCCATCTGCAGACCTTCAAAGTGCTCCTCAAGCTTCCTCACTTCATCTACATAAGCTTCCATCAAAGGGCTCTGATAACTCTTGTTGACTTGCCGGACCACCAACTGAGAATCTCCCCGCACAATCAGCTTCTTGATCCCAAGTTCGGCCGCAATCCTGAGGCCGGCAAGCAAGCCTTCATATTCAGCAGTGTTGTTTGTCGCTTGCTCCCTGGGAAAGTGCATCTGGATAACATATTTGAGGTGCTCTCCGGTGGGCGCGATGAGTACCACGCCAGCACCGGCGCCCTGCAGCGAGAAGGCACCATCAAAATACATTACCCATTCAGTTGTCGCTTCTTGTACGGGTACACTTGTTTCTTGGACCTCTTCATCGGGCGTTGGGGTCCACTCAGCTATGAATTCTGCCAAAGCTCGGCTCGTATGGTTGAAGTACTTTCAAACTTGAGTCCAAAGCTCGACTGCTCCAGTGCCCACTCAACGATCCTGCCTGTTGCTTCTGGGTTGTGCAATATCCTCTTCAGCGGAAAGCGAGTGACCACTGTTATCTCATGTGCCTGGAAGTAATGGCGTAGCTTTCTCGAGGCCATGAGGAGGCCGAAAAGCAACTTTTGCACACCAGAGTATCTTGATCTAGCCCCCTGGAGAAGGGAACTTACAAAATACACTAGGCGCTGCACCATCCTCTTCCGCACCTCTTCCTGTTCCTGCGCAGAGTTGTCCTTGTCGGGGCCAGAGCTTGCCGGAGCAGCCCCCTGCTTGTCGCTGGATTCGCTTGCCGATGGTGTAAACTCCTCGTCGGCTTCTCTCTCCGCTACTAACGCAGCACTAACCACCTGGTTGGTTGCCGCTAGGTACAGCAGCAACTTTTCCTGTGGTCTAGGTGCGACAAGTATTGGAGTGGAGGATAGGTACCGTTTCAAATCTTGCAGCGCTGCCTCCGCTTCCGGAGTCCACTTCATGGGACCTGCCTTCTTCAAAATCTTGAAGAAAGGTAGGGCGCGTTCTGCAGACTTCGAAATGAACCTATTGAGGGCAGCCACACAACCTGCAAGCCTTCTGACATCCTTGACGCGCTTCGGGGCCTCGATCTGCTCAATGGCTTTAATCTTGTCGGGGTTAGCTTCAATCCCCCTCTGTGACACAAAGAACCCGAGAAGCTTGCCGGAAGGGACTCCAAAGACGCACTTCTCGGGGTTCAACTTGAGTTGTATTCTGCGCAGGTTCTGAAATGTCTCTTCCAAATCTTGGATCAGGGTTTCCTTGCTTTTGCTCTTCACCACGATGTCATCCATGTAAGCCTCTACATTTCTGTGGATCTGTGGCTCGAAAGCAGTGTGCACTACCCTTGCAAATGTTGATCCCGCATTCTTCAGTCCAAATGGCATGCGTATGAAGCAATAAGTGCCACATGGAGTGATAAATGCAGTCTTCTCCTCATCCTCTTTGGCCATAAAGATCTGGTGGTAGCCTGAATATGCATCAAGAAAAGAGAGTAGCTCACATCCGGCAATGGAGTCAACGATCTGGTCAATGCGCGGCAAGGGGAATGGATCCTTGGGACATGCTTTATTCACATCGGTCAAGTCTATACACAGTCTCCACTTCCCGTTAGCCTTGCGCACGACGACTGGATTTGCTAACCACGTCGGATGGATCACACCTCTAACTAGGCCTGCTGCCTCTAGCTTCTTGATTTCTTCATTGATGAATTCTTGGCGCTCCACGGCTTGCTTCCTCACTTTCTGCTTGATGGGCCGCGCATGAGGACAAACGGCAAGCTTGTGCTCAATTACCTTCCTGGGACACACCGGGGATGTCAGATGGTTGCCAGGCAAACACATCGACATTCGCCCGCAGGAAGTAACGAGCGCGCTTTCCTATTTGCTGTCAAGCGTGGCACTGATGGTGAAGGTACCACCAGTGCCGTCCTCGTTGGCGGACACCTTCTTGGTTGCCGGAGGAGCGGCCATCCCTTTCTTGCACTTGCCGGTGGAGCTCGATGGAACGTCCTCGACGGCAGCGCAGCACTCCGAAGAGGTGCGGTTGCCGGAGTGGGCCCCAGAGCACTTGCCGGACTTGGTCTTCGTCTTCTTCCCCCGGGGAGCTTCAGCGGCAAGTGTGTCCTCCTCGGCCGCAGCTGCTGCATCCCGGTAGATCTTGTCGGCGCAGACAAGCGCATCTTTCTTGTCGCCGTGGACAGTGATGACGCTTATCGGCCCCGGCATCTTGAGTACGTTGTAAGCATGGTGGGAAGCTGCCATGAACTTGGCGAGGGCGGGTCGGCCGAGTATTCCATTGTATGGCAATGGAATATCAGCGACGTCGAAGGTGATGCGCTCAGTTCTGAAGTTGAGCTCCCCGCCAAAGGTCACCGGCAGAGTTATCTTCCCCTTGGGCTTGCTCCTCCCCGGGTTGATTCCTTGGAAAGAACCGGTTTCTTCGAGCTCGCCATCTGGGATTTGGAGTTTCTTGATCACAGCAGAGGAGATCAAGTTCAGCCCGACCCCGCCGTCAACCAACATTTTGGTGACCTTGAGGTTGCGGATGGTGGGTGAGACCAGCATCGGCAAGCACCCGACCGCAGTGGTGCGGTCAGGGTGATCCTCAAGATAAAAAATGATGGGCGTGCTGGACCATTTGAGGAGCCTGCGCGACTCCACGGGCGGCTCTGCTGCATTCACCTCACGCACCCACTGCTTGAGCTGGCGGTGGGAGGTGTGCAGAGAGGCGCCACCGTCGACGCATAGGACCTTCGTGGCCTTCTGGAACTCCTGCTCGCTGTTATCTTCATCCTCCATGTCTTCGTCGTCGTCCTCTTCATCCTTGTCGCGGCCCCGGGGAGGTCGATCACCTTGCCGCTGCTTGGCCTTGCCGCGGCGTCCTCCCCGGCCATTGAACGGCCGCTTCTTGCTTGGCTCTCCGCCACCACCTTGGACCTTATCCTTGTCGCGCCTCTCGTACTCAGCTTTCTGCTGCTCGACGAGGTACTCGACGCGCTTGCAGTTGGAGAGGTCGTGGCCTTTGGTGCGGTGGATCTTGCAGTACTGCTTGTCGGAGCCGTCCTGCTTGTCGGCTGCCGCTACAGGGGCAGGCTCCTTGCCGGAGCCGCCAGCCTGTGTTTGCTTGGCGGGAGCCTCCTTGTCGGACTTCTCGACGGCAAGCACTTCCTTCTTGTTTTTCCTTCTGTTATTCCGCCGCCGGCTCTTCTTTGCCGGGGCGGCGTCGTCGCTGTCGCTTCCTCCTGCGCCAGCATCCTCCCCGGGGAGTCTCCTCCCCTCTTCAGCGCGTGCGCACTTATCAGCCAGAGCGTAGAGCTCGCTGACATCCCGAATCTTGGTCATCGCCATTTCTTCACGCATGCGGCGGTTACGCACGTTCTGATGGAACGCGCTGATAACCGCGGCAGGGTGGACGTCGGGGATGTTGTGCTGTACACGGCTGAAGCGTTGGATGTACTTGCGCAGGGATTCTCCTTCCTTCTGGGCCAGAATGTGGAGATCGCTCTCCTGGCCGTGTGGTTTGTGGCCGCCCGTGAAGGCGCCAACAAACTGGTGGCAAAGGTCTGCCCAAGAAGAAATGGATCCTTCCGGCAAGTGCATAAGCCAGGAACGAACATTCGGCTTAAGCACGAGCGGGAAGTAGTTCTCCAAAATCTTCTCGTCGCGCCCCCCGGCAGCCTGCACCGCAATGGTGTAAACGCAGAGGAACTCCGAGGGGTGCGTCTTGCCGTCGTACTTCTCTGGTACGTCGGGCTTGAAATTCTTCATGCTGGGCCACTGGACACGCCGCAGCTCACGGGTGAACGCAGGGCAGCCTGCCGCGTACGGCAAGTCGCCTGGTTCACCGGGCGCGCGCGCGTCGACAGCGTTCCCGGCCCTCTGGTCTGATTGTCGCCGGGCTTCTCGGAGGCGCTCGATCGTTGTGCGAGCGTCTTCTTGTCGCCGGTCGTCAAGGACTTGGCGCTGGTCCCGACGAGCCCGCGGATCCGACGACGCCGTGGAGCCGTCGTCGGCGTTGTTCCGGCGGGGCGGCGTCTTCTGCTTCTGTGGCGGGGAGTGCACGGTGGTTGCACCCCCGGCAGTCTTGTCGCCGTCGGCCTTCGTCTTCTCAGCTTGCCGCGGCCGCGAGGTCGCCGGCTGCTGTGGAGAGTCGTTGTTGGCGAAGGCTCTCAGGCTCTGGATGGTTGCCCTCCAGTCTTCGGCTTTGTCTGCCGCTGGAGGGAAATCGAGGAGCAGTTGTGCCCTCGCGAGCGCTTCTGCTGGAGTGGAGGGGAACGGGGGCGAGCGGTGCGAGGAGCGGGATACGCTCGGACTCCTAATGGCGTCAGAAGGAGCAGGGTCCCGCCCCGGCGGCCGCGCCTTGCTGGTGCCCGGACGGTGGTCCGGAGCGTCCCGCGAGCCTCCGGTTTGGCCTTGTCCCAGGAAGCGGATACCACCTCCAGTGGCATGGCGCTGCTGGGTTGTCGTATGCTGAGATGGACGCGGCGCGTCCACGGAGACCGAGGCGTCCGTCCTGTCCTTGGACTTGGTGGCGCCGCGAGTGTCCTCGCCGGCGACCACCCTTCCGACGGCGTCTCCCCCGCCCACCGTTGGTTCCGGTGGCGGCGGATGAGACGCAGACGGGCCTCCGACCTCCGAAGCCTTCTTCTTCAGGGCCATGGTGCTGTTGCTGATGAAGTTGCTGAGATGTCGGGGGAAACTGTCCGCCACGAACACCTATGGGACCGGAGCCCCTTGTCTATGCGGTAAGAGGGCGGAGGGAGCACGAAGAGCAGATCGTAGTGAACACGCGGGCAGTTTACCCAGGTTCGGGCCGCGGTGGACGCGTAAAACCCTACTCCTGCTTAGTTGTGTATTGAGTTGGAGAGTTCGGGAGCATGAAGAACCAGCTACACCGAGCGTATGAGCGATCTAGGTTCCGAACCCCCCCTACGTTGTGCATGGGCCTCCTTTTATAGTGCAAGGGGTCACCGACAGGTGTCAACGTAGGAGAAGGGGTAAAAACGTAAAAGAGGTGGTAGTTGTAACAGTGCAGGAATAGTGGAGCTACAGTGCGTGAACAGTGGTCGCTACCTACTTTGACAGTGGGGGACAAGGGCATTTAATGCCCGTCGCCGTCGACCCCAAAAGCGCCCGCCCTTGCGTCTCCGTTTGCCACGGCGATGGCTTCACCACCGTGGAGTGCCACCGTGTCCCCCAGGCTGCACAGCCATCCGCCACGCGTCCCTGGAAAGGCCCCAGGGCGACGCGTGGGCCGATGAGCTGGAGCGCGGGCACACAGCGCAACTCTCCCGGCAAGCACCTTGCCGGGGTCTTGACCTTGCCGGGCCCGGGAGCTTGCCGGGCTCTGAAGCTTGTCGCTCCCCGGGCCCTCGCCGGGACGCATATAGCACCGAGGCGTGTCTTCTATGATGTAATCTTCAAGTCTTCCTGGCAAGCTCCTCTTGCCAGGGCCTTGCGTGAGTGAGGTAACCTTGAGCCTGGAACGGCCTTCCCGGCAAGCTCCGCTTGCCGGGGTCTCGATCTTCTGTCTTGTATACTTTGTTTTTGAATGGCTTTGCATGAGGCAGGAAGGTCTCCGGCGAGCACGTGGTCGACCCTGCCGCGGGAAGCTGCTACTGTCCGTGCACAAGTTGGGGTACTGAGGTACCTCTACCTTAGTACACCAACAACGTCCGAGACAAGTAGACCGACTCCTGCCTGCATCAACTACTATTACTCCACACATCGACCGCTATCCAGCATGCATCTAGTGTATTGAGTTCATACGAACAGAGTAACACCTTAAGCAAGATGACATGATGTAGAGGGATAAACTCAAGCAATATGATGAAAATCCCATCTTTTTATCCTCGATGGCAACAATACAATACGTGCCTTGCTGCCCCTATTGTCATTGGGAAAGGACACCGCAAGATTGAACCCAAAGCCAAGCACTTCTCCCATTGCAAGAACTATAGATCTAGTAGGCCAAACCAAACCAATAATTCGAAGAAACTTGCAAGGATATTATGAGCACACATAAAAAGTTCAGAGAAGAACCAAATATCTTTCATAGATAACCTTGATCATAAACTCACAATTCATCGGATCTCGACAAACACACCGCAAAAAGAGATTACATCGAATAGATGTCCTCGAAGACCGAGGAGAACTTTGTATTGAGATCCGGAGAGAGAGAGAAGAAGCCATCCAGATACTAGCTATGGACCCGAAGGTCTGTGGTAAACTACTCACAACTCATGGTGAGGGCGATGATGATGATGATGAAGCCTTCCGTGATGGATTCCCCTCCCGGAACAGGCTCCAAGATGGGATCTCCACGGGAACAGCAGCTACGGCGGTGGAATTAGGGTTTTCTCTCTGTGTATGGAGTTTCTAGGGTACGTAGGCATATATAAGAGGAAGAGGGGCACCAGGGGCCACCGGGCCTGCCCTCGAGGCAGGGGGGCGCGCACACCATCCTCAAGGGTGGGTCCTCTGTCCTCTGGCTTGGCCCCGAAGTTTATCTTGCGTGATTTTCTCCAAAAATATCTCCTGCGAAGGTTTCATTCCGTCTGCACTCCGTTTGATATTCCTTTTCTACAAACCCCTAAAATAGGCAAAAAACAGGAATCTGGACTGGGCCTTTGGATTAGTATGTTAGTCCCAAAAATGATATAAAAGTGAATGATAAAGCCCATTAAACATCTAAGACTTCATAAATAATAGCATGGAACAATCAAAAATTATAGATGCGTTGGAGACGTATCAGTACCTACTGTACCAATGGTTGAAGAACCACTCAAAATCTATCACACTACTGAAGCTTATTACTTGGACCATCTTCGATCCTTATGTGCTCGGGCTGAAACCCCAACTAGCTTAGTTGAGGGAAAATCTTTAGATGAGGAGCTTTATGTGCGACACCGCATATCTGAAAAAGGGAAACTTTTACAGGATCAAATTCATCGTTTGCAATGCTATGCTTGGAATTTATGTGAAATTTATGATTTTACTTGTTTTCTGAATACCCTATGAAACACCTTCCCTACCAATGTGAGTTTATTGATAATGGAATCGTATCTTCGTATGCTAAAGTTGTTTATAGTTACTATGATGTTCAACAAATTGAAGAATTTGTTGCTTTTAAGGGTGCTGATGAAATTGCTTCTTTGATTGAAAAGTATGATTCTACTCTTTACAAATCTGAAAATTTTGCCATATTTAAATATTTTTATGATAATTATGCTTCTAATGCCTATGTTAAACCATATATTGAGGCCTACTCCGCTGTCCAAGAAGAGACTAATATTTTGCAGGAGTCTATGGAAGAACAAATTAATGACATTGTGCGCTCATTGGATGAAAAAGATGATGAGGAGAGCAAGGAACAAAAGGAGGAAGAGAGGATTAGCTACCCGTGCTGACCTTCTAATGAGAGTAACTCTTCAACTCATACATTGTTTAATTTCCCTTCGTGCTTACCAAAGGATGAATGCTATGATGATTGCTATGATCTGGTTGATTCTTTTGAAATATCCCTTTTTGATGATGCTTGTTATGCTTGTGGCCAAGATGCCAATATGAATTATGCTTATGGAGATGAACTTGCTATAGTTCCTTATGTTAAACATGAGATAGTTGCTATTGCACCCTCACATGATAGTCCTATTATCTTTTTGAGTTCTCCAAACTATATTATATCGGGGAAGTTTGCACTTATTAAGGATTATATTGATGGGTTGCCTTTTTCTGTTACACATGATGATTTTGATGAATATAATATGCATGTGCCTGCTGCTCCTACACTACAATAGGACCCACCTACAGCAACGCTCTTATCCGTATCTACAATTCCATATATGCGTTGCTAGTGTCTTTACCAACGGTTTGAGATGCGTAGCCTTATCCAGTGTTGCTAGCGAATAATGCAACGCTTATTCTGCTGTTGGTAAAAGCGACCGTTGCAAGAGTACAACACATAAAAACAACTTTACAACACTTCTATATGTTGGTGCACAATGTACAGAATTCCAAATCTCATTGCTTGGCAACAGAGAATTTACAACGCTTCACATGTTCATACATATATATTGTGTTTGTTGTTATTATTGTTATTATTATATATGTATTTCCAAGAATAAAATTAATGCTCCACATAATGGTTATAATCATGTATATCAAGTGACAAAAAAGAAGAGAGTATACTCATGAGAGAAACAAATCATATATCATATATTGGATAAAACAGTTAGATTACAATCATGGATATTACATGAGGGACATCATCTAAATGTATTCTTGACATCAAAACTTATATTGAAAATCATCCATCAACATCCCTACAACTTAATTAAACTTAACCGAGGAATATCATCCAACCGGAACAACATCCCTACAACTTAACTATAACTGAAAGCATCCATCACCATCATCATGATCCGGAACATCAGCATCATCATTGCAGTATACATGTCATGGACCCACTTAAATCCATATATCTTTTGAATCTACGAAGAAAGTAACAAAATGAACTGTTAACACACAATGCATTAACATGATGCAAGTAGTGATAGAGGCAAGATATTAGACATGTACAAGGTTGAAGGCCATGCAATCTTTGTTTTTCCTGCATTACCAATAGTACTAATGTTCCTGATGCTACATGTTATCCATCAACATTCCAATATTATCAAGAATGATGAGAGAAAATGTAGATAAAAATCTAGGAGAAAAACTTCAGGCAGAATGAACAATTTATCCTCGGACAATAAAGGTCTCAGCTAAGATAAACTGATTTGGTTGATTGGTACCACAAAACTTGTTTACACGAAGAAAATCTTGAAGAAATCGTGCCTTCTCTCTTTCAAAGGAAGGAATTTGCCAACATGCGTATTCTATCAAAATAATCAATCTGATACTTACTCTCAATATGTAGTATCGTCTCAATATGGAAATGGACTGATGTATCTTAACCAAGATATCAATAAGAATTCTTGTACCCACGAAATTGTCACTTCAAGGGTAGCACAGTAGCTTGAAAAGGCAAAACATAGATAAAAAGGTGCAGCTAAAAAGATCCAAAAGGCATAATGGTTATGAGAAACAAACACTAAATTAGTAATAAGTCGTGTTGTCTCTATGTAGCTACAAAGTGTCTACAGACTGCCCACATAGATGTCTTGTTGTTGAGCCTATTAGCTTGAACATAACAGTGTAAATGAGAAAAGTATGGCACCTCTGCCCATATATTAGAAGCTACACGACATTCATCATAATTTGCAAAATAAATATGTATCTAGAAAACAATTATAGTTTAAAGCTTCGAACGACTATTTTCTAAAGGTGTGGATTACATTAGCAGTATTTTCTGGAACCATCAATTGCAACTCTAACAATATTTTATTCAAGTTTGTACATTGAGATTTCATGGAAAGGTTTTATCATCTGAATGAAATTCGAACTGGAGGAATGTCCTGATGTGTATATCCAGTGTGTTAGCAAAACTTAATAACCAAGAAAGTTGTACTATTTGAACAACACATGGCAGTCTTAGCAAATAACGTACACTAAATATAAAATAAACACACAGAACATCGACATGACGATATATGATGGTGTGGATTTTTGATTGTTATATATTTACCTAAGATATGTACAAGACAATTTATTATAAATCTCCAAGCAATCTCCAAGCATGCATTATGGCCCTAACATCTTAATTAGTAAATTAGTGAACTAACCAAAGGAATGAATAGTTAGTTCAACTAAATTATAGAAAATAGGAAGAAACCATAAAGTACCTCCCGTCTCTTTGAAAGGTATCAAATTCTCTTAGTAATTATGCCGATTTGTCCACCTTCACATTATACACTACATGTAGCAATACAGAAAGGATTGGCAACAGCAGTAGTATTAGTTTACTCAACAAAAGCTTCTCCATTATATTATCACAAGAAACGATGAGAAACAGATAAATGGATCCTAGTAGGATGATGCTCAGGTTCGCGGACCATGTTCCAACAATACAAAAAAAAGACGACATATGCATCTCCTCGAGCCATGGTACACCATGGCGCTTCTCTATTTTTTGAGCTCATTAGGAACCGATCAACAGATCTAAGTGCAATCTGAGGCATGAATTAAATTTCAACAGAACAATTACTTACGTATGTGAGAAAACAAATTAGTCACAAAGCCCAGGCAATTATTTGCAATCAAATAAAGGATATCCATCAAACAAATTAACATAAAACTGGTCAGTATATTACTCGGTAGCATTAGTTCGATCCATCTACACCTTTCTGCCACCACGCTTGTGAACATCATGTGCATTGTATGCCTCCAGGACCGCATCCAAGCCTCATAGCGCTGGATCAACCTGCACTTATCAAAGATTAATTCATACAACTGGTTGTACAAAATGGAGACCAGAGAACGTGCGTCGAGGTATCATCAGGATAAAGGCAGCAAAAGCGTCAGGCAATCAAAATCCAACAAAACGAACCTGTAGGATGTACTTTCTCATTAGAGCATACGTCTCAAATTGCAGGAGCAGAACATAAAAAAAATCTGAAAAACGAAAACCTACTGCCTTCTTGCTCATTACCTCATTGGATACCTGCAATCATTCTACCCTACTTCCTCGAATCTATGACTGGTAGCATTATGGGTTAACCATGCATTTCAATCGAAGCATCAATTAACACTTGACAGCACAAGAAAATCAAATTGACCTCAAGCAGAAGGCACTTGGGCCCAAACTGTGGCAAATCATAAGACCACCAGAACAACAATGGCTCCTGATGTGCCACGAACCAGAGCAGAGAGGTGTGGATCAACTCACCTGAAGCCAAAGGAAGAGGAGGAGGAGGAAGCTACATGGCTGCTTTGTCCCGAGCAGCAGCAAGGCTGTCAACTGGCCATTCCTCCCTGCACGTCTACAAGAGAAGATAAGAGAGGAGGTTAGAGAAAGGGGGAGAGAGAGGACAAAGCCAGAGGACGGGTGCAGCACGATGTGGCCACCGGCGCCGGAGCCGATGCCCGAAACCCTAGCGATGGGGGTGGGTCGCGGGTGGGCTTTGCTGTCCTCGAGGGCTAGATCTGAGGGCGTCGTGGGGCGAGGGGACCTCGAGTTGCGCTTCACGGTGGTGGGATGCGCCGGACATCACCTGAAGCAGCCGCCGCAGGTGGCGCAGCGAGGAGCCGCCAGAAGAGAGAGAGAGATGGGACGTGAAAGGTATGTGTGGGTGGGGTATGTTGTGGATCGCCAGCCACCGGAGCTGCAAGGTGGGAGAAGGGTAGGGGGAGGGTGAGGGCCGGCGGTGAGGTATGTCGAAGGAGGAAGGGGAAGCGGTGGGTGGCGGCGAGGTGGGAGAGATAAGGGGAATCGGGGGCTGTTTCTCAAAGCTTCTCTCTCTCCTTTCCTCTATTTTTTATATTAACCACAATAGGTCAATTATGTGCAACTTATATGTTGCATCGCTTACATCTGTATCTATCGTGGATTTTGCAACGTATAGTTAGAGTGTTGTAGGGTTTGTGTTGCTTTATACTGGGTATCCTTGTAGTGCTACATGCAATTATTATGAGAGAAGAACTACATCTCCGCCTCTCTATGTTTCCAACACGATAAAATTGCAAGAAACTGCTTATACTATGCATTGGCCTTTACTTGATGTGCATGAATTGTACTTTTATGACATGCCGATGCATAGGAAGAGAGTTAGACTTCGTCGTTGTATGATATTTATCACTTTGTGGTCACTACTAAATGCCAAATCATTGTTAATTAAAATTGGCTTTGATATACCTTGGGATCCGAGTGGATCCATCACTTGAGCACTATATGCCTAGCTTAATGGCTTTAAAGAAAGCGCTGCCAGGGAGACAACCCGGAAGTTTTTGAGAGTCATTTATTTCTGTTGTGTGCTTTTATATAGTTTAAAAAAAAATAAAGAGGGGAACCCAAAACTTTTCAAAAAGAAAAGCGAAAGTGAGCAAGACGAGCATTGTTAAAGTGGGAGCTAGCCTTGAACTTTGTTCATGCCCATGGAAACTTTCTGAACCTTGATTACAGAAACTTTTCAACAAAAATAATTATCCCCTTGTACAATTTCATTGTATTATAAAAATAATGTGCCAAGGTTTGGCTTTAGGATGTTTACAATGCTTGTTGGTTTGTGCGGTGCAGGACGGAAACTTTGGCTGTAGTGCGCGATTTTACATTTTTTGCTGGAACGTCAAATGGTTCTGACTTTTTGCACTGTCTTTCTATACAAATTTTTTATTTTTCCTAATTTTTGCAGAATTTTTCAAGTATCAGAAGTGTGGTGAATGTTCAGATTATTACAGACTGTTCTGTTTTAGACAGATTCTATTTTTGATGCATAGTTTGCTTGTTTTGATGGAACTATCAATTTCTATCAGTGGATTAAGCCATGGAAAAGTTATATTACAGTAGCTATAATGCAAAAACAAAATATGAATTGGTTTGCAACAGTACTTGGAGTAGTGATTTGCTTTATTATACTAACGGATCTTACCGAGTTTTCTGTTGAAGTTTTGTGTGGATGAAGTGTTCGATGATCGAGGAGGTCTCGATGTGAGGAGAAGAAGGGGAGGCAAGAGCTCAAGCTTGGGGATGCCCAAGGAGCCCCAAGTAAATATTCAAGGAGACTCAAGCGTCTAAGCTTGGGGATCCCCTGGAAGGCATCCCCTCTTTCTTCAACAAGTATCGGTATGTTTTCGGATTCGTTTCATTCATGTGATATTTGCAGATCTTGGAGCGTCTTTTGCATTTAGTTTTCACCTTTTCTTTTATGCACCATGCTGGTATGAGATAGTCCTTGGTTGATTTATAGAATGCTCTTTGCACTTCACTTATATCTTTTGAGTATGGCTTTATAGAATGCTTCATGTGCTTCACTTATATCATTTGAAGTTTGGATTGCCTGTTTCTCTTCACATAGAAAACCGCCATTTGTAGAATGCTCTTTTGAATCACTTATAATTGTTAGAGCGTGGGCATAACTTTTGTAGAAATAATTAAAACTCTCTTGCTTCACTTATATCTATTTAGAGAGTTGACAGGAATTGGTCATTCACATGGTTAGTCATAAAATCCTACATAAACTTTTAGATCGCTGAATATGATTTGTTTGATTCCTTGCAATAGCTTTGTGATATAGAGATGCTAATATGTGGGAGGAACTAGTGAATGATTATGGTTTAGTAAAAATATTGGTGTTAAGGTTTGTGATTCCCGAAGCATGCACGTATGGTCTCCTAACTATGTAAGCAAATTGGTGCACAATGTATTTTGATTGTTTATCTTTGCGTGAAGGTCGGGGGCGCGCGATGGTTAACTCCTACCAACCTCCCCCCTAGGAGCAGTATCTTTGCTTCGAGGGCTTATAGATTTTTCGCAATAAGTATGTGAGTTCTTTATGACTAATGTTGAGTCCATGCATTATACGCACTCTCACCCTTCCACCATTGCTAGCCTCTCTTGTACCGCGCAACTTTCGCTGGTACCATACACCCGTCATATACCTTCCTCAAAACAACCACCATACCTACCTATTATGGCATTTCCATAGCCATTCCGAGATATATTGCCATGTAACTCCATCGTTCCGTTTATTATGACACGCACCATCATTGTCATATTGCCTTGCATGATCGTAAGATAGCTAGCATCATGTTTCCATGGCTTGTCCGTTTTTTGATGTCATTGCTACGCTAGATCATTGCACATCCCGGTACACCACCGGAGGCATTCATATAGAGTCATATTTTTGTTCTAGTATCGAGTTGTAATATCGAGTTGTAAGTAAATAAAAGTGTGATGACCATCATTATTAGAGCATTTTCCCTTGAAAAAAAAGAAAAAAAAAAGACAGGCCAAAAGAAAAAAAAGGCCAAATAAAAAAAGGACAAAGGCCAAATAAGAAAAAAGGAAGGCCCAAAAACAAGGAAAAAAAGGGGGGCAATGCTACTATCTTTTTCCACACTTGTGCTTCATCATAGCACCATGTTCTTCATGATAGAGAGTCTCCTATGTTGTCACTTTCATATACTTGTCGGAATTTTTCGTTATAGAACTTGGCTTGTACATTCCAACGATGGGCTTCCTCAAATGCCCTAGGTCTTCATGAGCAAGCAAGTTGATGCACACCCACTAGTTTTCTTTTGAGCTTTCATACACTTATAGCTCTAGTGCATCTGTTACATGGCAATCCCTACTCACTCACATTGATATATATTAATGGGCATCTCCATAGCCCATTGATACGCCTAGTCGATGTGAGACTTTGTCCCTACTTTTGTCTACTACCACCTTCTATTCCACCCATAGTGATATATCCACGGCTCACGCTCATGTATTGCGTGAAGAATTGAAAAGGTTCGAAAAAGTAAAGTATGAAAACAATTGCTTGGCTGACACCGGGATGGGCATGAGGGGTACCTTGTGTTAAGAAAAGGGAAGCATAAAAGACTATATGGTTTTGTAGGGATAACGTTCTTTAGCATTGATATTTTGAAAGACTTGATTGTTTGTTGGGATGCCCGAGTATTAAATTCTTCTATGTCAAATGATAGACTATTGCTTTGAATCACTCTTGTCTTAATATTCATGCCATGATTAGATTACATGATCAAGATTATGCTAGGTAGCATTCCACATCAAAAATTATCTTTTTTATCATTTACCTACTCGAGGACGAGCAGGAATTAAGCTTAGGGATGCTGATACGTCTCCGTCGTATCTATAATTTTTGATTGTTCCATGCCAATATTCTACAACTTTCATACACTTTTGGCAAATTTTTATACTATTTTTTTGGACTAACATATTGATCCAGTGCCTAGTGCCAGTTCCTGTTTGTTGCATGTTTTTTGTTTTGCAGAATATCCATATCAAACGGAGTCCAAACGGAATAAAAACGGACGGATATTTTTTTGGAATATATGTGAATTTTGGGAAGCGGAACCAACATGAAATGATGCTCGAGTGGGCCACGAGGCAGGGGGCGTGCCCTGGGAAGGGGGGTGCGCCCTGGACCCTCATGGCCACACCATAAGGCGGTTGATGCCCTTCTTTCGCCGCAAGAAAGCTAATATCTGGATAAAAATTGTGTCAAAAAATCAGCCCAATCGGAGTTACGGATCTCCGGGAATTTAAGAAATGGTCAAGGGCCAGAATCTGAGAACGCAGAAACAGAGAGAGACAGAAAGACTGATCCAATCTCGGAGGGGCTCTCGCCCCTCCGCCGCCATGGAGGCCATGGACCAGAGGGTAAACCCTTCTCCCACCTAGGGAGAAGGTCAAGGAAGAAGAAGAAGGAGTGGGGCTCTCTCCCACTCGCTTCCGGTGGCATCGGAGTGCCACCGGGGCCATCATCGTGTGACGGCGATCTACACCAACACCTCCGTCATCTTCACCAACATCTCCATCACCTTCCCGCATATATCTACAGCGGTCCACTCTCCCGCAACCCGCTGTACCCTCTACTTGAACATGGTGCTTTATGCTTCGTATTATTATCCAATGATGTGTTGCCATCCTATGATGTCTGAGTAGATTATAGTTGTCCTATCGGTGATTGGTGGATTGCTATGATTGATTTAATTTGCTTGTGGTTATGTTGCTGTCATTTGGTGCCCATCATATGAGCGCGCGCGTGGATCACACCATAGGGTTAGTTGTATGTTGATAGGACTACGTATTGGAGGGCAAGAGTGACAGAAACTTCAACCTAGCGTAGAAATTGATGCATACGGGATTGAAGGGTGACCAATATATCTTAATGATATGGTTGGGTTTTACCTTAATGAATGTTAGTAGTTGCGGATGCTTGCTAATAGTTCCAATCATAAGTGCGTAGAATTCCAAGTAAGAGATGACATGCTAGCAGTGGCCTCTCCCACATAAAACATGCTATCGGTCTAGTAACGTAGTCAATTGCTTAGGGGCAATTTCGCAACTCCTACCACCACTTTTCCCACTCGCTATCATTAACTTTATTGTTTCTTTATCTTAACAGCCCGTAGTTTTATTAACGTGCTCTTTATATTCTTGCAAACCTATCCCACAAAAACCACAAACTACTCCTAGTTTCATACTTGTTCTAGGTAAAGTAAACATCAAGCGTGCGTAGAGTTGTATCGATGGTCGATAGAACTTGAGGGAATATTTGTTCTGCCTTTAGCTCCTCGTTGGGTTTGACACTCTTACTTATCGAAAGAAGCTGCAACTGATCCCCTACACTTGTGGGTTATCAAGACTTCTCCACCAGTATTGTCATCTCCTCCTTGTATCCGTCGCGTGTAGACTAGAGTTCCTCTTCTAGCTCCAAGTTCCTGGTTAGCGCCTTCTTCAAATCTATCATGCATGTGCACATCTCGTGCTCCTGTCAACGAATGTGCTGGTTTATCTCCTGGATGAACGCTGCAATGGACATGTCCTTCCGAGTATTGATCATGTGCCATTGCTCATCTCGGCGTCCACATATCTGGTAGATAGTGTCCTTTAGCTCCTGCTTGTAGACTTCTCCAATTCACCCCATGGTAATGGGGGCTGCCATACTCTTGCCTAGGCTCTAGGTTGGTGCATCAAAAGAAAACTCTATGGGCTCAGGGGATGGTGCGAATGTCCTCCCGGGAATTTGAACTTGAATATTCCATTGCTCCTCTTCTGGTAGGGTGGCGGTGTAGGTCTCAGTGAAGCTTGGTATTCCGATGTTCAGGTACCTAGTGACTTCCTTCAAGTGTCGTCCGAAAGGTGTGTCTTCATCTGGTTGAGTGAACTTGTTCCTTGGCTCCACCATCCTAAAGAGTAGAAAATGGAGAGGAGTTAGAAATGAGTACAGAAGAGTGACCTAGGGTTTATCTTAGTGGTCGTGTCCTACAGTCAGCGTGTGCTCTGATATCATCTTGTAGCGACCACGATCCGAATGGACCGAAGTCTCTGTGTTCTGTGTCATCCTTGGATCGGTAATGCTGACACACACAGTAGTTGAAGGATTTATAATAGAGTGGCAATCACACACTTATTACATCGAATGTCTCAATCGAGAACTTATTACAAAAGTATATGGCATAAGGCCATCTAACAAAATAACAGCAGAAGGCTTGGAAGATAAGTGAGTCCATCAACTCCAACGGCATAGCTGAGTGCATGACAAACGACCTAGCGCACCTTACTCTTCTCCTGAAAACTCTGCAACGTAATATGTTGCGGCCCGAAACGGGTCAGCACATGGAATATGCTGGCAAGATAACACAGTAGAGCAAGTAAACGAGGAGAGGCTACACTATATCCATATTTGGCTGGTGGAGGCTCTAAGGTTAAAGTTTTTGCATAAAGCCAATTTTTCCCTACAACAAAGGAATAACTTTCATTTTAACTATATGGTAGTTGAAACATCATTGAGAAGGTTCCTCCAACTCAATCCCAATTAAAGTAATCATTATTAACCCGACAAATTAATTTTTGAGTGTTGAGATCAACCAATAATTCAAGTACCAGATACTCAAGATGTCCATAACCGGGGACACGGCTAATCATGATTAGTTTGTACACTCTGCAGAGGTTTGCGCACTTTTCCCAACAAGACTCGATCTCCTCAGCTGGATTTCTCGCACTGCATGGTGTTTGAGAAACGGATGACCGAGACACAGTCTTTCAGAAGCATTACTCTTTACCCCGGGTGGACCCGTACACCTACTTTCCCCTACATCTGCTAGTCCAGCACTGAAAGAGCTCACACAACTTACTCATACTATGCCAGAGCCCATAATGGCATTTTGGCTGCACACGGAAGTTTCTAGCATGAATATTTTTATGATCCCTTCGAGCCTGGGTGGCATTCCATAGGATAATCACACGGTTCCTCCGGGATTTCCTAGGACAACATTGGATTCTCTAGGTGCCCTGCAACCAATCCACCCAGATGTGTATTAAAGTAGCCACCTTAAGTTGAACCATTAATTAACAATCTCACATCTGTCATGGATACTCTCAAACCCAATCCACGTCTACGAGCATAGCATGGCAACCTAAGCATAACGTAGAGGTAACTCCCAGGGGTTTGAAAATAATGCAGGTAATAGGTTCTGCCTCAATCTACTTCCCAGATCCCACAAGTTGAGAGATCCTACTCATGCAATGTGTGAGGGTTTAATCTAATGCATAAAAAGTGGGTAATAAAGGGTATGATCAAAGTGTTACTTGCCTTGCTGATGATTGGCAAAACCTAGGGACTCGTAGTAGCATGCTTCGCACTCCGGGAATTCTATCGCAATCAAACAATAGCATACATAAGCTATCAGGCAAAGATACACAGATAAAACTCCAAATAAGAAGAATCTAATCGGAAAGTTCAACTGAAGAACTCCGGTTTGCAAAAAGAATCAAATCAAACAGAGCAACGAAACTCAAACTGCGAAAGAAACAAGATCCGATTAATAGATTGATCTAAAGTCAAATTTTTACAGTAGCAAAACCTTGTTCAAGTTGGTTAAATGGAAAGAGGGTCTCGAGATGAAGATCTAGGCGTTTGAAACGCCTAATTCTGACTTTCGAGCGAAAAGAAAAAACTAAAACAAGATCAGGGCAGAAATCGTGATCGAAAATAATCGCTGAAAAACCCTGAGAAAGAAAAACGGACGAACGGGCTAACGAACGAACGTTCGTTGTCTATGACTAACGGGCGAACAACGTTCGTTAAAATGAATGTACGGACGAACATCCACTAATTAACTAAACCGATAAAATCCGAACCGATCTATTTAAGAAAAACAGATCTAGGGTTTCTAAAAAGAAACCGAACGGTTTTTTTAAACCGGCGGCGACGAGAACGGCGGTGGCGGCTACCTCCGGTGGCGGGGACGGCGGCAGGCTCCGGCATGTCGGCGGGGCGGGGCGGCGGCGGCGGAGTGCGGCGGCAGCAGCCGGCGGTGGCGGCAGCTGGCGGCGGCGCGGGGTGCGGCGATGGTGGTTAAGGCGACGAGAACGGGGGGCGGCGGCGTATTTAAAGGCCAGGGGGAGGGCTGGCTTGGGGAGGGGGCCAGGCGGCGGCGGTGGCCGAGTCGGCCACGGCGGGCGGCGTGCGGCGCGCGGACTCCGCTCGCAGTCGGGGAGAGCGGCGGCGCTGTGCCGATTATGCTTCGGCCGAGTCGTTTCGAACTTTTTTTTAAATGATCCTGACGTAGAAAAACAACAAAAATAAAATACTAAATCGAGATAAAAAATTCCGAAACAAATTTTCACTGTCCTCTAATAATCTATAGGACAAAGTGAACATTTTTCCCGGACCTAAATGTAATTTGAAAAACGCACATTTTTCCTATGCAAATAAATTGCAAATAAAACTGAATAAAATACCAACAGTGATTTTAATATTTTTCCTCCAATATTTCTTTTATTTTGGAGAAGTCATATTATCTCCGCTCATATATTTTACTAAGAAATATTTTTAGGAGAGAAAAACAATTAAAACCAAAGTGATCCCCGTACCGGCATTTGAGAAAACTCAAATACGAAAACGGTAAAATCCCCAACTCTCTTCGAGGATCGCAACAAACAAATGAAATAAAACATGCTATGCAATATGATCTATGTATAACATTCCAAATTGAAAATTTGGGATGTTACATGTTCTTCTAATCGTTAGTATTTCCTATGAAAGTTTGATAGACTAGATTGTTACCATCAGCAATATGACTCTCAATCTTAGCCCACAGCTCAGGAGAAAAGGAAGTACTCACAATGGGTTTAACCTGCTCGGCTTGAAGGGGAGGGAAATTGATTTCCTCAATCGGAGTGATGTTGCATTGACGATCCTTCTTGAATTTTGCAAGGAACTCCTGCAACTCCTTCTCCTCGGGTTCCTTCTTGTACTCCTCATAGACTTGGCGATGATCAGCTGATATCTCATCAAGACTGGGCTTAATGATGTTATTGGCTTCTACCTCAGATGGCTTGGGGAGATCAGACATGGTGGATGATGATGATTGATCTTCGATCCCCAGCGGAGTCGCCAAAAAGTGTGTTTACACACGAACACGTCATGTGTACCCTTGACGCCGAGGGTGATGCACCACAACTCACGTCGAAGGAGACCCGATCGATAGTGCGATACGCAGGACAGTCGGCGGGCGCTTTTGAGACCCAAAACCCCGCACACTCGGGAGGGACCCCTTCAGGGAGTGCGGCAGCAATGGGCTGCCCTAGGTTGATTTGCTCGCCCCTAGAGCCTCGGGATTCGTAGCTCTCGAACACAAATAACAGCGAAGAACGAGAGAGAAAAATGGTGGAGAGATAAAACATAGATGAAAAAGTAGTATATTGATTTGTTCGATTGTGTGTTGTTTCAATCGGCCCTCACCCCTAATATATATAAGAGGCGGCTAGACTTCCCGTACAAGTAAAGGATTCATCTAGGATTTCCTTACAAGAAAATTACATCAATTCACATCCTACAGTCCTAGTTCCAGTCCAACTCGGATTCAACCCGAATCTGGTCCAAACTTCTGTTTTGTTCCTTGCACATGCTGTGGAATTTGCATATGACCTCCGATTAAGAAGATTAAAATACCGAATTTGTGCACCTCGACGATACGACCAACTCTCATGTTGATCATTTTTTCAAACAAGGTCATCTTCAATATTTTACGAGGTCATCTTTAACTTCCAGTCGGATTTGACTCTGACAGCCTCCACCCCGCCAAGCTTTCCATCTCGGCAAGCTTTTTACACCGGCAAGGTTTATATCCGGTAAGCTTTCACATCGGCAAGGTCTTTACCCGACAAGCTTTCACACCGGCAAGGTTTCACCCCGGCAAGGTTTCTACCGCGGCAAGCTCACATCGGCAAGGTCTCTACCCGGCAAGCTTTCACACCGGCAAGGTTTCACCCCGGCAAGCTTCATTCAGCGGGCAAAGGCCGAATAACTCACGCGACCCATCATACACCACCTAGAAGGGCGTCTGGTCCCTCGTGTCACTTTTCCACTCAAGACTGGTCCGTGAAGTGTTGCCTCTAACTTTTGCATACGACCTCAGATTGGGACAATATTTATATCAAAATCGATTGTTTGACGAGACGAAGACAATTCATGTATATCCCATTTCTATCTGAGGCCGTCTTGATTGCATTTTTGACCATGAAAAAACCCGGTGTCAACAATGTGCCCGATGATGATCTCTGTCGGGTCATTGTTGATGCAAAGAGACAGTGCCAAAGTGCAAAGGAGAAGCTGAAGTGTGATCGCATGTTAGACGATCACAAAAAAGGGTTGTACCCCAATTGCGAAGATGGCAACACAAAGCTCGGTACCGTACTGTAATTGCTGGAGTGGAAGGCATAGAATGGTGTGTCTGACAAAGGATTTGAGAAGCTACTGAAAATATTGAAGAAGAAGCTTCCAAAGGATAACGAATTACCCGACAGTATGTACGCAGCAACAAAGGTTGTATGCCCTCTAGGATTGGAGGTGCAGAAGATACATGCATGCCCTAATGAATGTATCCTCGACTGCGATGTGTACGAGGATTTAAACGCATGCCCCGTATGCGGTGCATTGCGGTATATGATCGAACGAGATGACCCTGGTGATGTTGATGGCGAGTGCCTAGGGAAGAGGGTTCCTGTCAAGGTGATGTGGTATGATCCTATAATACCACAGTTGAAACGTCTGTTCAGAAACAAAGAGCATGCCAAGTTGATGCTATGGCACAGAGAGGACCGTAAGAAAGACGGGAAGTTGAGAGCACCCGCTGATGGGTCGCAGTGGAGAAAATTCGAGAGAACGTACTGGAAGGAGTTTGCAGGTGACGCAAGGAACGTGTTGTTTGGTTTAAGAGCAGATGGCATTAATCCTTTTGGGCAGCAGAGCAGCAATCACAACACCTGGCCCGTGACTCTATGTATCTATTACCTTCCTCCTTGGTTGTGCATTAAGCGGAAGTTCATTATGATGCCAGTACTCATCCAAGGCCCTAAGCAACACGGCAACGACATTGATGAGTACCTAAGGCCATTAGTTGAAGAACTTTTAGAGCTGTGGAATGGACAAGGTGTACGTGTGTGGGATGAGGACAACCAAGAGGAATTTGACCTACACACGTTGCTGTTTGTAACCATCAATGATTGGCCTGCTCTCAGTAACCTTTTAGGACAAACAAACAAGGGATACCACGCATGCACACAGTGTTTAGATGACACCGAAAGTATATATCTGGAGAAATGCAGGAAGAATGTGTACCCGGGGCATCGTCGATTTCTTCCGACCAACCATCAATGTCGAAAGAAAGGCAAGCATTTAAAAGGCAAGGCAGATCACCGAAAGAAGCCCGCCATGCGTACTGGTGATCACATACTTGCTATGGTCAATGATTTACACGTAATATTTGGAAAGGGTCCCGGCAGACTATCTGTTCCGAATGACGCTGAGAGACGCGCACCCATGTGGAAGAAGAAATCTATATTTTGGGACCTACCCTACTAGAAAGACCTAGAGGTCCGCTCTTCAATCGACGTGATGCACGTGACGAAGAACCTTTGTGTGAACCTACTAGGCTTCTTGGGCGTGTATTGGAAGACAAAAGATACATCGGAGGCACGGGAGGACCTGCAACGTTTGCACGAAAAAGACGGCATGCATCCAAAGCAGTATGAAGGTCCTGCCAGCTACGCTCTTACCAAAGAAGAGAAGGAAATCTTCTTTGAATGCCTGCTCAGTATGAAGATCCCGTCTGGCTACTTATCGAATATAATGGGAATAATAAATATGGCCGAGAAAAAGTTTTAGAACCTAAAGTCTCATGACTGCCACGTGATTATGACGCAACTGCTTCCGGTTGTATTGAGGGCGCTTCTACCGGAAAACATTCGATTAGCCATTGTGAAGCTATGTGCATTCCTTAATGCAATCTCACAAAAGGTGATCATTCCAGAAATCATACCAAGGCTAAGAGTGATGTGGTCCAATGTCTTGTCAGTTTCGAGCTGGTGTTCCGACCATCCTCTTTCAATATCATGACGCACGTCCTAGTTCATCTAGTCGACGAGATTGTCGTCCTGGTCCCCGTATTTCTACATAATATGTTCCCCTTTGAGAGGTTCATGGGAGTCCTAAAGAAATATGTTCGTAACCGCGCTAGGCCAGAAGGAAGCATCTCCATGGGCCATCAAACAGAGGATGTCATTGGGTTTTGTGTTGCCTTCATTCCTGACCTTAAGAAGATTGGTCTCCCTCAATCGCGGTATGAGGGGAGACTGGCTGGAAAAGGCACGCTAGGAGAGGACTCAATAATATGTAGGGACGGGCATTCTTGGTCTCATGCACACTACACAGTTCTACATAAATCTACCTTGGTGACCCCGGATGTCGGTGAACACAAGAACATTCGGCGCTCCAAACACCCGGAGCGGTGTGACGACTGGATTACATGTGAATACATCAGGACTTTAGGTAGTTGGTTGCAAACACGTCTCATGGGTGACAACACTGTTTCTGATGAGTTGTACTCGTTAGATAGGGGACCATCTTCGACTGTATTGACTTACAAAGGGTACGAGATAAATGGGAATACATTTTACACGATCGCCCAAGATCAAAAGAGCACCAACCAAAACAGTGGTGTCCGCTTTGATGCAGCAACCAAGAGGGGAAATGACACATATTATGGTTACATAGTGGACATATGGGAAATTGACTATGGACATTATTTTAAGGTCCCTTTGTTTCAGTGCAAATGGGTCAATCTGTCAGGAGGCGGGGTACAGGTAGACCCATAGTACGGAATGACAACAGTGGGTCTGTACAATCTTGTGTACACAGAAGAACCATTCATCCTAGCCAATGATGTGGCGCGGGTTTTCTATGTGAAGGACTTGACTACCAAACCAAGAAAAAGAAAAGATAAGAAAGCGAATACATCATACGATGCGCCCAATCACTACATAGTTATTTTAGGAAAAAGAGACATCGTGGGAGTGGAGGGCAAGACAGACATGTCTGAAAATTATGAAAATTTTCATGAAATTCTACCCTTCAAAGTCAAGGCTGATTGATACGTCTCTGTTGTATCTATAATTTGATTGTTCCATGCCAATATTATACAACTTTCATATACTTTTGGCAACTTTTTATACTATTTTTGGGACTAACATATTGATCCAGTGCCCAATGCTAGTTCATGTCTGTTGCATGTTTTTTTCGCAGAAAATCCATATCAAACGGAGTCCAAACGGGATAAAAAGTGATGGAGATTTTTTTTGGGAAGAATAATTAATGCGAGACGATGCCTGAGGGGGCCATGAGGCAGGGGGCGTTCCCCTGACCCTCATGGCCACCCCTAAGGCGGTTGGTTCCCTTCTTTCTTCACAAGAAAGCCAATATCCGGAAACAAATCATGTTAAAATTTCAGCCCAATCATAGTTACGGATCTCCGGGAATATAAGAAAAGGTGCAAGGCCAGAATCTGGGAACGCAGAAATAGAGAGAGACAGAGAGACTGATCCAATCTCGGAGGGGCTCTCGCCCCTCCCATGCCATGGAGACCAAGGACCAGAGGGAGAACCCTTCTCCCACCTAGGGAGGAGGCCAAGGAAGAAGAAGAAGGAGGGGTCTCTCTCCCCCTCGCTTGTAGTGGCATCGGAGTGCAACCGGGGCCATCATCGTGCGATGGCGATCTACACCAACACCTTCGTCATCTTCACCAACATCTTCATCACCTTCCCCCATCTATCTACAGCGGTCCACTCTCCCGCAACCCGCTGTACCCTCTACTTGAACATGGTGCTTTATGCTTCATATTATTATCCAATGATGTGTTGCCATCCTATGATGTCTGGGTAGATTTTTGTTGTCCTATCGGTAATTGGTGAATTGCTATGATTGGTTTAATTTGCTTGTGGTTATGTTGCTGTCCTTCGGTGCACATCATATGAGCGCGCGCATGCATCACACCATTGGGTTAGTTGTATGTTGATAGGACTATGTATTGGAGGGCAAGAGTGACAGAAGCTTCAACCTATGTAGCGACCAGACCGCAAATAGTCCGATCTCTTTGCATCAGTGTCATCCCTGGATCAGTAATGCTGACACGCACAGTACATGAAGGATTTATAACAGAGTAGCAATCACACACTTATTACATCGATAGTTCCAACGAGGAACTTATTCCAATAAAAATGGCTTAAGGCCATCTAACACGATAACAGCGGAAGGCTTGGAAGATAAGTGAGTCCATCAACTCCAACGGCAGCACTGAGTATAGAACCATGACCTATAAGGCACCTTACTCGTCGTCTGAAAAGTCTGCAACATGAACGTTGCAGCCCGAAAACGGGACAGCACATGGAATATGCTGGCAAAGTAACACATAGAGAGTAACAAAAGTAAAGCTATACTATATGCAATATGGCTGGTGGAAAGCTCTATGGTTACAGTTTTTGCGTAAAGCCAATTTTTCCCTACTGCAAAGGAATAGATTTTAATTAACTATCATGGTAGTTGAACATCGTTGAGAAGATAGACATCCTCTCAACCCCAATTAATAATCATCATTTAACCCAACATTATTAATTAAAGTAACATGATGAGATTCACATGATATCCAAGTACTAGATACTCAAGATGTCCGTAACCGGGGACACGGCTAATCATGATCAGTTTGTACACTCTGCAGAAGTTTGTGCACTTTTCCCCACAAGAATCGACCGCCTCTGTTTGGTTTCTCGCACTGCATGGTGTTTGAGAAACGGATGACCGAGACACAGTCTTTCAGAAGCGCTAGCACCTTACGATCGGGTGGACCGTACCAACCTACATCCCCTACATCTGCTAGTCCACCACTGTAAGAGTTCGCACAACTTATTCAACTATGCTAGAGCCCATAATAGCATTGTGGCTGCACACGGAAGTTTCTAGTATGAATAATCTCATGATCCCTTTGAGCCTGGGTGGCGGTCCAAAAGAAAATAGGCAATCGCTGGAATACCTAGGTGCCTCAATCCACCCAGATGTGTGTTAAAGTTGCCACCTTAAGTTGAACCATTAATTAACAATCTCACATCTGTCATGGATACACTCACCCAATCCACGTCTACGAGCATAGCATGACCTAACAGCAAACGTAGAAGTAACTCCCAAAGGTTTAAATGTAATGCAAGCAATAGGTACTACCTCAATCTACTTCCCAGTCCCACATGTTATAGCTCCTACTCATGCAATGTGTGAGGGTTTGACTAATGCAATGAAAACTGGGTAATTGGAAAGTATGATCAAAGTGTTAGTTGCCTTGCTGATGATCCGCAAAACCTAGAGATTCAAAGTAGCAAGCGGCGCACTCCGGGTACTCTATCGCAAACAAACAAGCACACAATAAGTACTTACTAATGCACGGGTAAAATTCAAATAAGAGATCTAACCAGAAAGTTCAACTTAAGAACTCCGGTTAGCAAAAGAATCGACAAAAGAAAAGCAACGAAATACAAACGGCGAAAGAGAAACAACTACCGAATCAATCTGGACCTAAGTCCAAATTTAACAGAGGCAAACGCTTGAGTGACTAGGTTAAACGGAAAGAGAATTTCGAGACGAAACTCTAGGCGCTTGAATCACCTGATTCCGATAAACGAGCGAAAAGATAAACTAAAACGAAGATCAGATCAGAGATCGCGATCAGAAAATAAACTATGAAAAAGAAAACTAAAACAGCTTAACGAACGGACGTTCGTCATCTGAGACTAAACGACGAACTCGTTCGTTAGAACGAACGAACGGGTGAACACTCTCTAATTAACTAAACCGGAAAAGAAAAAAAACCGATCTAGAGAAAAAAATGAACTAGGGTTCTAAAAGAAAAACCGGGGTTTTCTACCGAAAACCGGCGGCGGCGGCTACCTTGTCGAATCGGCCGGCGGCTGCGTCGGCGATGGCGGGCGGCGGGGCTGCGATGGTGGTGGTGGTGGTGGGCAGCAGTGGCGGCGGTGTTGCGGCGGC